>OZ026618.1:38127889-38257889 GCA_964020975.1 Hermodice carunculata
ACAGCAATTGACTGGTTCCTGAGGTTGTCCTAAACCTTCTTCAATACAGAAAGTAAACTTCACTATATTTTTCATTAAAAGTCAACACGACGATTTTCTCATCCACATTTAATTTCTGCAGGTGTTGCAGGATTTGATTTCAGCAAGCATTATTTGCCACAATAAGACGTATCCAAAACTGAAAATTAACAAGTGGCCCATGGGCCTAATGCCCTGCTGATCACCATTACCAAAAATCATTCCCTGAAATGTATTCCCTCCAGGGCATTGAAAAATTAATCAAGGTCATCCATATTATACAATATCATAATTCTGCATGATACACTTTGGGAGTACATTTGGTATCATTCATCTTATTCTGTATCAGGATACCGAAATAAACATCCTTTTCTTGAATTTTTAATGATCTTGAAAGATAAGGCAAGGTCACCCAGTCTTTGCATCATGGTGACCCAAAATGTAGGTCACAAAGTAGAGTTTTAATGTAATCAAGGGCAATCTTGATCTGGAGGATTGGACATTGATGTCCAAACTACACCCTACCATTACAAAATCACCTCTTCAAACTTAATACGTCTGGTGACCTCACAGAAATAGGTTAAGGTCACTGATATTACATAACATATTAGCATAGGACATGATCCATATATCGTATAAATTTGGTCTGTCTAATTCAATCTATTTTCCAGATATGGAATCTTGTATGTTTCAAGATATTTTAACTCATAATTTCCGTCAAAGTATAGGTGGTGCCACTAGTATCATAAGCAATGGAGATTTTGACCTGCTCTACAAACCAATTAAATTTCACGAATATTACAACAAAAAAAAAATAAGGATGCTGGAATGGGTGACGACAATACCCCTCCAGCCTTATGGGCCGAGGGGTAACAACCAAAGTTCCACAAGCTTCTACATTATAGCACTCATTATACACATCCAAACAAATTTTCATAGCTTATGAATTATTCTGCTTACATATTCTTTCATGAAGTCACATAATTTCAAATACATTCTTGCAGAAAGCTTTAACTGTTTCAGTGCCAAGTTTTGACTGAGTCAACAACTTTCCTTGGCACGCTTTGGGTGCATTGCATCCAAAGCATAGTGAGGAAAGCTGTTGACAAGAACCATTATATTCTCTGGAACTATCGGCTAATGGTACTTTAATGAACGTTCTTTTAACAAGCGATATGAATCTAGCATCTTTATTATAATTGAGAGCACTTTGTCTTAAGTAGTTTGACTTTAGTCACAGTTGGATTTGAAGGAGATAAACCAACATAGAAATCACCAGCAGATAGCCATGATCAACCTTTCTATGGTGGAAATTCTATCTCAATCCAATTTTTGGAGAAAGGTTCCCTTTAGACGCTTTTCAACATTTCAATTGTTCATAAAAATTTACAGGCCAAGGCTCCAACTCTCCCGTGTTTGGGTTATTCTCCTATTTACTCTCACATTTTCAGTAATTCTCCCACCACTCTAGAAATTGAAGTCTCCTGCTTAAAATAACCGTCTGGTGACAATAACAAAAATTATGGTTTCTGTGTGTTGCAGATATTAAAGTGTGCCACTGAGCCCCATTTCATCTCATATTTTTAAAAAGTAATAATAAAAAAAATATCCCCACAGGAACGAAGCCCATCCCTGTCTTCCCCCTGGGTTACTTTGTTCCCTTATCTCCCTCTTGTCAACTATATGGGAGGGAGATTCTCCCACTTGAGCCTCTTGCTAAGTTGGAGCATGTGTTGATGAGACCCACCTGTGGTCCCCGCTCCTCATCCAGCTCCACTGTCATGAGAGCTGATGCCCCCTTCTCATTGATGCTGGATTTATTGCCTTGCCAGAAGAAATAACAACATCTCTCTCGCCCCGTGAAGGTTCGCCGGGCAGCCTGGCCCTTCAAGTCTTTCATTCCTGAATGAATTGGGACAAAAAGATTCACCTTTAAAATATATGCCACTAGAAGACAAAACTGTTGCTTGCATTTTATTTTTAACCAAAATTGTGCCTTGATGATTAATTGTGACATTCTAAACAATGTCAAGATGAACTGAAATAACATCTATTGATGATCCAAAAGTATTTATCTTTGCTCATGATCCAAAGACAACATTTGAGAAATAGGCACTTACATAATAGAGGTGGCAAAAAAGATCATAAGCACATGCGAGTAAGACTGGGGTGATATATAACTCAATTCTATCTTTACCTGACTGGCCCACCATATAATGCCACCGCACAACATAAGTATCTCCCTCATGGAATTGTCCGTAACTCAACTTGTCCAGTTTGAAGATGTCATATTCCAGGACGTGCCACACTGCAATGTCCAGTGTGTGGATGGCAAACTCTCGTCGCAGACCTTCTTGTATCTCTACCCTGCAACACATTGTATTGAGGTCAAGATAATATGGCACCTGTTATTCACATGTATCTCCTTTGTGATGAGTTTTGGCTGTGTGCCTGGCTTTAACTAACAGGGTAATCACACCTTCGTATTCCCCATACATAGAGGTTTCGTTCCTGTTCCAAGATGCCCAGCCTAATGTCAGTGGTTTTTGCATTGCCTCCCAAGTCATTCTCTGAATTCCAAAAGGGTCGCTACAACATGACTCTTATAATGAAAAGAATATGTAGAGACTAATCTGGCTTCCCTGCATTGTGAAAGAAGTCGGACAACCTGATGTGCGACTCACCATGGCACACGTGTAGGCATGTACTTCCAAGATTTCTGTGTTGTAGGAACCAAACAACTCTTAGAAAGCCACTGTAAATGTGGCAGGAATTCTCCTCACTAAAGTATGTTAAACCCAGGACAAGAGCCCAACCCAGCTGGCTTGGATGAAAGGCAAGATTATTACTGGTCACCAATTGTGCAGCCCAAATAGCCAATGTTGCCAACAGATGGAGGCACCAGCATATGGGACCTTGTTGCATGGCACACCCCTTCCTACTGGTAATGACTTACCAATCAGAGAAGCTAAATTTGTTTGTCCCCAGTTGACTTCACCTGCAGTCACTGGTTACAGTATGCTTGGTAAAAGTGTACTGGTGGCTCCATCTGTTGTTACAACTCTTTGCCAGGCACTGCAAAAGGACCTTCAGTATCAAGTGGAGAAAGACAGCTTACAAAGGCCTGATTCAATGGCCTCCCTTTACTTGGGCCACCGTTTCATTGAAAAAAAAGTGACCACGTCAAAGGTGGTCTTTCTGAGGGGGCAGCACAACAGAAATGGCACTTTTCTGCATGATGACACTGGTCTTGTCAGAGGAGTGACCTTTGACACAGGTCATCTTCATACAGGCAATCACAGTACAATTTCTCGGTGAGTGGCCAGCTCTCTGGTGAAATATGGCAACAGTTTTGATGGCACCCTGTTTTGCCGTGCATGTTAACCACGTACCATTTTGTGCCTCTCCCGACGTTGCTTCCTTCCAGTTTGAGGGTGACGGGACTGGTGTTGAGAGGGATCATCTTTTTCTCATCGTAAGGCTGTAACTCTGGTAACGGCTCATTCTGCAAAGTCGTCAAGTCAAATGTTGTGTTAATTGCATATAAAACTGGGTCGACTCTCAAGCTGTAGAGTTAATTTTAACCCCTTCTCAAAACTTCAAAAACATAAACTTTGGTGTATAGCAAGGCCTGGATCAAAAGCTTTCTTAGGGAGACAAAAGCTCACCTGACCTCAACCATGCAGATGTTTAACAAATGGGTATCTTATGGGGGCAATATACACAATATGTACAAAAGCTCTGTCTAAAATTTTACGTCACAAATGGGATATGTACTTCAATAGGGGTGCTAGATTCATGTTCCTTGTAAAAAGACCTTTCATTCAAGTACCAGCATGTCTGGAGTTACACAGAATATAGTAGTCCATGTCAACAGCTTTCCTTGGCACACTTTGGGCATATGGTGCCTAAAGCATGCTGAGAACTGTTGACTCAGTCAAAAATGTGGCACTGAGATGGCTAACCAATCACAACAAGCTGGACATCAAATGCATTTTCACTTAACTCTTCAAGTGCCAAATTTTTCACTGAGTCAACAGCTTTTCTCGGCAGGCATTGGGTGCATTGTGCCCAATGCGTGCCAAAAAAAGCTGTTGACCTGGGGCATTCTCTCTGGAACTATAGGCATGTTGGTACTTGAATGAAAGGTCTTTTTACAAGGAATACGAATCTGAGATCCTTATGATAATTCAGACTAGTTGCACTTTATTAGTAGATCGACTTTAGACGTGACTGGCACTGAAAGAGTTAATTACATCATATCATTTGTGGCATGGGCAAAGTATTTTTGCACTGAAATCATCAAATTTTGATCAGAATTTTCTGAAAAACTAATGAATCAATTTTCATAAAATAGAAAGTATTGTGGGGCTTAAAATGTAACTTAGGTGTGGCTTTCTGTGTTTTGCAATATATTGTTTATTTGTGTGGGTTTCTGGCTCATAAAGATGGAGAATAGATTGCCCTGACGAGAGTCACATGCAACCCTTGATTTAAATTTTCCTACTGCATTTGTAGAATAAGTGAGGATACCAAACCTAGATGTCACCATTAAGTTTTACAATGCAAACTTTCAAGCTTATAAGCCAATTGTTAAAGAAGAAATCTGTGAAAAATATACAAATTAGACCCTTACAACAAAGGACGAATTTCCCTAAAAACAAAAAAAAAAAAAAAAAAACAAAAGAAAACAAACAAAAAAAACAAAAAACCCCCAACATTGTCCCGCTTTTTTGGTGATCTGCACACCCATACCAACAAGAATATACTTAGTTTTATGGGTCAGAAAATAGAACTCAAGGCAGGAGGAGTGGTTGAAGACAGTGCTAATTGAAGCACTGGCCTTTGACCATGCCACCTTAATACAGAATACCTTTAATCATGTTAATGGAAACTGCACAAGGTCTACACAACACATGAAGTGTGCCCCAGGTCAGCAGATTTCCTTGGTATAGGTTGGGCACTTACTTCCCATTGTGAGTCATGGGCACTTATTTCCCAGTCAACAAAACCGTTGACTGTCTTTCCCCATGGGGAGGAGAGACAGATTATCATCAAATACCTTGTCTTTGTCATCATCTTGACCTTTGGCCTTGATGAGTCGAGATGAATCTGGCCAATCAGCAAACTTGTCTCTGAACAAGATGGTCTCCATGTTCTCATTGACTTTACCAAACAGTGCCCAGTCTGGTCTTTCTGCTGCTTTGTTGGGCAGACCGCCGTCCTCCTCAGCTGAATATCATAAACAAAATATTGTCAGAGGATCCCGGGAAACCAAGAACCTGTGGCCCTTGGCCTGATGCTTCAAGGAATTCCATGTACAATACTTTTATTTGCATTCTTTGGATAGACTTCTTTACAGTGCATCAGTGATGAAGGATTCTGGATGCAGGGGACTGAAAGGATCTACAAAAATCTGACATTCAGATATATTTTACTAAATAATGTTCTTGTAGATTTTGAACCAAAATCACCAACATCTGTGATTGGCTGAAAACTCTCCGGTCTGATGCATAGACAGAGGAATGCTATAGTAACATTAGGGACTGAGTTTTCCAGGTATGTACCAAGATTCAATTACTATGTATTACATGTTATATACTTAGTGCTTCTAATAAAGTAATAACATGCTAGTTCTCATGAGATGGTTTAACAATATGATTTTTTCTCTTTTTGCTGCATATGCTCGATCAATTTTGAGTATTTTTGCCTTTGCATGACAAGTCATGCTTCACCTCCAATGAAGACAGCAGAAGAATAGTCTGCCAGGCAAATACAAGAACCACTGAGCCCCATCTTTACTTCTAGAAGAGTCGTTGCTGACAGACTCGACACCCCCACTTTGTAAACACATGGGTCCAGTGCCCTTTGAAATGAGGTCAAGGTCACCAATATGTAATCAGGTCAAGAAATAGTGTCATGGTACAATTGAAGTAAAGTTGAGTTTTATGCAGCCTGTGAATCATGAAATCTTCTGCTTGCAAGGAGTCTGCTAAGGACAGACAAGCAGACAGTCTGAAGGATGATCTGAAATGACAGTTGGACAAGCTGAAAGCGGTATTCCTCCACAAACTTCATTTGTTGGGGGCACATTAAACCAAATTCATAGGTGTCAATCCCCTAAGGTTTGTGACTGAGAGACTTCTATGAAAGATGCATAGAAATAAAAGTAAAGAGCCAAAACAGGCAACTTTGCCTCAAAATCCTGTCCTTTCCTCAGCAACTTCTGAAAATTCCAAAACAGGAGCCTCCCAGTCACTACAGGAGAGTTGACAGGTCAGCAAATTTGCGTTTTGAGCAAGAGCCATGGTGTTTTAAGTGCTTACTCTCAAGGGGGCACAGGGGGTTAATATCGCATTCTGTGTAGTCATAGCCTTGGTCCCAAATCTCCCGTGCCAGCCTAATGGCCGTCTTCCTCGCTGCAAAGGCGACTTGCTTGCCAGTCCATACATACATCTCACTGCCAAAATCGAACACCAACGCCTGTTTGAAAAGGAAAAGAAACATAAATGGGTCAGTCTTGAACTCGGGTAACTGTGCGTCAGCCTGGAACTCATGTAAATATAGGCTGACTTAGCACCAATCTGTATATCTACATTGTAACTTTAAGAACCAGAGAACTTTGTCTAGCCAGTGGAAAAAAAAACTGTCACAAAGAATATTAGAAACAATGTAATTTTCTGTGAATTTTATAAACCTACATTTTTGCCCAGCTATGAATGATTACTGAAGCCTTTTAGTGATGTATTTCTTAATGGTGAGTGTTGAAATGGCATGTGGCTGTGTAGCTTTGTGATATTATTGTGTATTTTTCCCCCTTTTTTTTTCCAGTTAATGTACTTGTTTCTATGTTCACAGTACAACTATTGCATATAAACATGATATATACATGGGGTGTGTGTGTCTATATACATGTACATCAACATGTACACGTTCATATATATAAGACTTTGTTCTGTTTGTGAGGTATATACAGAATATACATGTATGACAGCTATACAGTTACTCTACCTTTGGAACAAATATTTTTTTTTGTGAGAAATGAAATATCTTTTGACCAAATCAAGTCCCCCCACCCCTTTTTGAGGAGAGCTGAGAGATATCAGAAAGATCGAACAAGACTTAAACACATGTATGTATTTGTGTTGTGTGGCCCAACTGCTGTCACGCTCAAAATTTGGGTAGTCATTTTTTGATACTGTAGTCCAAATTTGACAGGAGGCGCCTGGTAAGTTGACAAACAAAACAGTCACAAAGTTTTGACAACAAAAGCAAAATATTGGTGCTGGAACTCAGCCTTTCCAGATCATCAAAATGTGGGTACCTTTTTGCTGTCCAGCATCTCATGTTTGGGCAGAGCTCCCCAGTATTCCTCATTGGGCACCAGGCTGTCTCCCTGTAGCTCGTACACCATGTTCGTCTCTGTCATGCAGACCTCGTAAAATTCATCCTCCTCATTAGGCCCGGGCTCTGTAACAACCATTAATGATGGTCACAACTTCGTCAAAATTTACACGCGGGTAGAGGTGTGAAATACAGTGAAACCTCGTTATAATGACACTCAGATATCTGTCATATTCATTATAATGACACAAGTTTTGAATGGCAAAAGTTCATTTTCTTTGTTATTTGATTCACTTATCTGACATATTCAGTTATCTGACTCATATGTAAGGGAACAGATGGTGTCATTATAAAGAGTTTTCACTGTATGTTAAAATATACTATAATAATAGCACCAAGTTAGACAGGGACAGGTTAGCTTATGGAGAGTAAAGAGTTCGGACTACGGAATAGGGTAATGACTACTAGAGAGTGGTTTTGGACAAAAAGACACAAATACAATAATAATAACAACAACAACAACAACAACAACAACAACAACAACAACAATAATATAATAAGGAACAGGTTGAATTTTACTTCAACAATCACTCTTCCATCATAAATGTGTTTGGACAACTTTGACAATGCAGAAGTTAACCCTTAAAGCACTAATGTCTACATTCAGTCAATATCTTTTGTGCCCAAAGGACATTGAAGACTACTTTTCACCTAGACCATAAGACTTTTTCTGGAATTGCAAAATTGCTAATAGGCATGCTGGTATTTGTATGAGAGGCTTTGACATGAGGATTCTGAATAACAATTCAGGAGGGTGTGACTGTTGCCATTATTAGCACTCATAGGGTTAATTTTTGGTTCTATCTTGAGATGGAGTCAGCCAATGTCCACACAACTGTGAAGCCAGACCAAAAGAAGTATTTGCCAGGGTTGAGGGCAACAGGCCTGTGTGAGCAACCCAAAATGAAGTCCTGAGCCCGAGCCTGAGCTTGAGCTAGAGCCAAGATGAACACAGCTGAGCCCAGTGTAACTCTGAGCTGATAGCATATGAATATCAGTGACCTAGATATTTATCCTAGTGATCTAGATATTTATCCTAGTGACCTAGATATTTATCCTAGTGATCTAGATATTTATCCTAGTGATCTAGCTTTACTAAGATCCCACCAAAGAATGTTGCCCCAAGTTTGAAATGGATCTGGTGAATGGTTTAAAAAAAAAAATACAAAAAACCTGAATATATGCTACTGCTCCAGAGTTAGCTGTGCTAATATGTAAATACATGTCTTGACAATCATTACATAAATTTGAATACATGTATTGTTAAAAATCAGAAAAATGACAGTGCATGTAGCACCACAAATGTATATGTTTGGTGCAGATTCAGTCAACCTAAATTAGCATCAAGGTTTGAGCTAGAATATGTTACAAAATGCACAAAAATCCATTAAAAAATTGCCGCAACCACAAGTGTATATGTTTGGTAGAGATTGAGTCAAGTTAAAAATTACAAAACACACAAAGATTCATTTTAAAAGATTGCGACACCATCTGTTGAACAAATTACAGTCAAGCAGTACACAGCAAATAGCCATGTGGTTTTCAAGATCTTTAAAGAGTGTCTCAAAAAATGAACAAAAACGGGAGAATTCACTCAAAGTACACCCCACCAAGTTTAGTGAGGATCCAGTTAGACCTTTTCGTAAAAGAAGTAAAAAATGTGAAATTGTTGATGGATGACAACAGAGTACCACCTGACAAACTCAGTTGACTGACCACCCAGCTGTGTTACAATGGACTGAGCACTGTGTTACAATGGACTGAGCACTGTGTTACAATGGACTGAGCACTGTGTTACAATGGACTGAGCACTGTGTTACAACGGACTGAGCACTGTGTTACAACGGACTGAGCACTGTGTTACAACAGACTGAGCACTGTGTTACAACGGACTGAGCACTGTGTTACAATGGACTGAGCACTGTGTTACAATGGACTGAGCACTGTGTTACAATGGACTGAGCACTGTGTTACAACGGACTGAGCACTGTGTTACAATGGACTGAGCACTGTGTTACAATGGACTGAGCACCACATGATGACATCACTTGACTGAAAAGTCAGATTAATTAAAGAAGGAGTTATGCCATCTGTAGACAACTACGGGCTCAAAGTTATGCCTCCCTAGGAAATGTCTTGCATTTTGCAATCTTGTAGGGGTGAACATGACACGTAAACATTAGGGGCGATACAGCAAGCAAACATCAACAATGTCCTCCAGGAACTGCCTTAGCCTTTCACAATGAGCCAAATGCTAATGCTCTTCACTTTGGGCTGAACAAAATCTGCAAAAACTAAACTAACTATGCGTTATTGAAAATTCTGCTTTAATTTCCAAATTTGGTCCAAGAAATCCCAAGTCCAGATTGGCCCCTGTGAGGTCATGCCTTTGTTTTAAACGCATTCTACTTTCCAAAGTTAACAGTATCAGACAAGCAGGTGTGGCCTCAAAGACTACACCATGATCTCACCATTATAGGGCTCCTCACTCCCTAGTGCTGCCCAGAAGTATTTACCGGCTCCTATACGCTGTTTTTCCTCCGAGATTATCGCCGGCTCGCTGGTGGTTCGACATCCAAGGTCTTTCTTCTGGGCAATTAAACTGGCCATCTCCGTAGCCTGTCACAAGGCAGTGTTCACATTAATACCATTGCACCATATTACCCCTTTTGAAGGTCCCTACCTCTCAAGTGTCCCTCCCACTTTTCCGACTTGGACGATGCAAAAATAATGTAAACGTTTAAATTTTTAATCATTAATTACATGATAATGATGCTACATGTATAATATGCAAAACACAGATTTAAACATCACCCTGGCATTATGAAAATCCCCCAAGCTACACAGGAGTATTGTGTTATTCATAGTCAAATTTACCAAATGTCATTATGTTTACAGTTCACTTCATTCGATTTAAACATCACCCTGGCATTATGAAAATCCCCCAAGCTACACAGGAGTATTGTGTTATTCATAGTCAAATTTACCAAATGTCATTATGTTTACAGTTCACTTCATTCTTGTAAGTTCTGCTTCCAACACATACATTGTCTCAAATTGACATTACTTTTGTTCCCCGTGTTTTGTAAAAATTTTGTTTTCTTGCGCCACTGAAAAAAAATGAGCAAAAAATTTAACATAAAAAATACAAGTCACTGAACCCTTAGTAGCACTTTAATTCTGTGATTTAAATTTTTTTTTTTATTTCATTTCACAAAAGAAAACTTTGACTCATTATTTTTTTAACACTCTAATTCTCCATCCTTGAGGAGCACTCATGACAAAAAAAAAAACAAAAACAAAACGTACCTTTGCCCTCTCGATGACATTACAGTACTCTCCCAGCCAACAGTACACCTTCTCTGGTGTCACAAGCAGGAAGCAATCGCCACTGTTGACGGACCTCGGAGATGGCTCGACTAATCGTAACTGACACATTCGACGACCTACAGAATTGTTACACATGAAGAGCAGATTACAAAACGTTCATTTTACTTACTTGTGGTGTCAATGAGTAAGATATATTAAAATTGATTCCATATGTTGTGACCCAGTATGAGCTACTCTTTCTATGATCACCAATTATTGGCTGTCATGTGCCATCTGGTGCTTCATTGGAGGGCATCTTATGGCTATAACGCCCAATATGGTGCTTCATTGGAGGGTACCTTATGGCCATAAGGCCCCATATGGTGCTTCATTGGAGGGCACTTTATGGCTGTAAGGCCCGATATGGTGCTTCAGTGGAGGACATCTTATGGCTATAACGCCCAATATGGTGCTTCATTGGAGGGTACCTTATGGCTATAAGGCCCCATATGGCGCTTCATTGGAGGGCACTTTATGGCTATAAGGCCTGATATGGCGCTTCATTGGAGGGCATCTTATGGCTATAAGGCCCAATTTGGTGCTTCACTGGAGGGCACTTTATGGCTATAAGGCCCAATTTGGTGCTTCACTGGAGGGCACTTTATGGCTATAAGGCCCAATATGGTGTTTTACTGGAGGGCACTTTATGGCTAAAAGGCCTGATATGGTGCTTCATTGGAGGGCACTTTATGGCTAAAAGGCCTGATATGGCGCTTCATTGGAGGGCACTTTATGGCTAAAAGGCCTGATATGGTGCTTCATTGGAGGGCACTTTATGGCTAAAAGGCCTGATATGGTGCTTCATTGGAGGGCACTTTATGGCTATACGGCCCAGTACGTCTGACTTCACCCCTCCATATTCACACACATCCACACAAGGCAGGAACACATCTCTGTCACAAGGAGTCAGGAGTCTGAATTTTTTTTCATTTGACCAAGAGCACATTGAGGTAGTGCAAATATAAATTTTTAACATTTCCCAGTTAGAAGTGCAAACAAAAAATGTGTAATCTCAACAAGTTGTGACTAGGACAAAGATGACAGTAACTTGGTCTGGAGACTCGCATTAAGGTCATTGGTCCACTACTGTCGTATGCTAGCCATCAAGCTGCCATGCTCTTGTTGAAACATGACAACAGGACCTTGGCCTCAAAGGCTGGCAGCACACAGAATGGGCTTCAATACAACCGTCATTCATCACTGGTTGGGAAGGAAAGTAGCGTAATCACCAGGCCACGAAACTACAGCCTAGACCGAACATTGATCCAGTGACCCTGGATATCCAGCGCGACTCCCTCCCATCAGAGCTAACTCTCTTCTCAATTCTGTTGGCTATATAGTAGAGAAATCATTTCTTGACACTGTACATGTACTTCTGTTATTAATTCATGGAATTCAAACTCTTATGGCTGCATGCAGAGGTCAAGACCCACCACCCAGTGCTCAGTATAAGGGCCAGGCTACCTTTCTGACATTCCACTATTTCTTTGTAATGGGAAAAAAATTATCAGCTGATGCATGTGCTTTAGGTTCCCCTGGGTTACAACTGTTCTTTCAAGAAAGCTACCTACCCTTGACCTGCATAAGCATCACATCTTTGTATGGTTCATATCTTGCAGTGCCCCCTGGTGTTGATCCAGAGAATGAGTCTGCTTTTCTCAGTTTATCTTTGATCTGGTTGAAGTTTTCTGAGCTCGCTAGACCGGCAAGTGCCTCTTGTGCCAGTCCAGCTCCTGATGAGACTGAAATACACAAACAAAAGAAGTTGTAATTGATTGCATAAAGCTTGTTTTGTTGCTACAATTTTATCTGAACTAGCCCTTTATGTTAAACTGTGGTCCCTAAACATGTGCTTTGTGACTTGGCATGATTATTCACTCAGTCAGTCAGTTTACATGCCTCCATAATCACCCAAAATAAACGTAACTTTGATCCTCCCTTAACCCTTTCCCCCTTTAATTTTTGACACTTGAGTCAACAACTTTCCTTGGCATGAGTTGGGCACTAATTGCCCAAATCATGCCAAGGAAAGTTGTTGACCTGGGGCATGTGATCTTGATAGGGCTCATCTCCAATTCTCAGTCGAAATTATATTTTATTACGACTGAAATTAGTTGAAAACACTGAAGCAGACCACATTTGACCACCAGCCAGTTTTGGCCGGTTTGAGGGGGAAAGGGTTAAAATCCTGTGTCACATCTATTATCACCCAGGATTTGGTGGTATTTCACTGGACTACAAACACACAACCACAACATGCAACAGATTGCTCACTCTTTTCCCGATTGACTCTACGAAGCTCCCTCTCCGCCACGTCGGTCCGGACCTCCGTGTACTCTTGCTGCAGGTCGTCCCGTGCTGCCAGGGCCTTCAGCGGATTCTTTGACTTTCGCAGAGACTTCCTCTTCTGTGGACGAATTCTTTTTGTAGAAGTCAGACTGAAAGTATACCATGTAACATTTTCCAAATATGTTTAATACATGTATGAGTAGCCTCTTGTGACTTTATGAAGATAGGATCCTTCATTTTTAGATTTTAACTTTAAATGTCTGGAACATTTTGCACAAATTTACACATAAAAATGCCTGATAGGAGCCCATGTACTTTTCTCTGAAGAGCGTCCTGTTGTACAAAGTAAAACCTTATGGTACTATATATTGTATTAGGACCATAACATTTTATTTGCATGAGTATATTTTGGCATGGGATTATGAGTCTCAAATAAAATGGCTGTTTTAATTAAATGCCACCTATTATCTATGATACATAGCCCGTGATACAAAATCATGAATGAATGTATTACCTTTACATCTACTGGAAGATACTGCATAGACAATAGCAACGGTTACAATGTGGTCTACTTCCTCCTACCCTACAGAGTGTTTAGCTTGAAAATCATGAGAACCAAGAGATTAAAGGATTACAGCAGACCAATCTGAATTTTAGTTGACCAGTGCTGTAAAAGTCGTGGCTTTATTTTTAAAAATATGAGAAATGAATACATGTGAGGTGACGGTCATAATATTGTCAGACCTTTGCTGCCACCTAGTGGTAAAATATCAATAAATCATGGGCACCTCATGCCAATAAGCGACAAGAATTAGCTGAAAGTTTTTTTTGTTTTTTTTTTAAGAGAGTAGTTTCACCAACTGGCCTACAAAAGGGCACTAATATAACTTTGTAGGGGACCATATGGGAAACATCCAGGTGCAAAATCAAAACATTTGATGCCAGGGCTTTTTGGGGAAGTACAAAATGTAGAAAGTCTATAGACAGACACGACAGGCAGATGCAAAGGTCCTTTATGAGCTCTGCTTAGTGACAAGTCAGCAGAACTAAAAGAAATGATCATAGCTAAAAAAAAGAAAAGCCTGGGAAGTGACATCTGTTCTCAGGAAAGTATATCATTTCACTTACATGTCTTGTGACTCTATGAACACATGGTTGAAGTCATCAATGGAAACCTCCACTTTCTCTGACGTGATGTCTTCTGTTGTTTTACTACGGAAGAACTGAGTGAATGTCTCGTCATCCACTCTAGGAACCTCCACTTTGGTGGGCTTCTCATCCGAGTCATCCTCGGAGTGAACTGGCAATAGGTTTGGTGAGGACTGAGCTAAAATTAACACAACCAAACAGTGTATGAGTTCTCCATATTCGATATATGATTAATACTTCAAGTTAGAAACTTGAATAGAACACATGGTGGTGCTGCAAGGTCCACAGAACTTGTCCCAAGTGTGAGTGATACATGTTTAAATTTGCATGTGGGCATTTAACCCTAAGGTTACATTTTTCAACCTACGAGATTATCTTTATGGAGAAAATGTAATTTTAAACTTATTCCATAGTCTTTCATTTTCCTTCAGCTACATTTACTGAGACTTACCACACCAATTACACATTCAAATTATCAAAACGAAAAGCTTTTAGTCACGTATGAACATGTCTGGGCTCAAGTCAGTGGTTTTGGTTTTGTCTAGCAAGTCATGCCCTGCTGCTGTGAGGGCAGCTGTACCATGACTTGGCAGGCAATGCAAAACATTAACTCTTTCAGTGCCACCTTTTGCAGTGAGTCAACACCTTCCCTGGGTGAGCATTGGGTGAAATGCCCCAAAGCTCTCTGAGGAAAGCTGTTGACCTGGACTATTATATGCCATGTAACTTCTGGCATGCTGCTACTTGAATGAAAGGTCTTCTTACAGGGAATACGAATCTAGCACCATTACTAGGTTGGCGCTAGGATTTTAAAATTAGTAGCCAAAATGTAAATTTTTCTAGGAAAAACCCCTTCAGAGACTTGCCTGCAAAGCAGACCAAGTTACGTGTTACTACACAGTGGAGTAGACAAAATACGCAGCTTGGGTCTGCTTTGGAGGCAATTCAGAGACTTGAAATCTATTAAATTTCTGCATGAAAATAAAGAATTTTTGGGAAATTTTAGTAGCCATTTGCTACTTTTACTAGCCATTTTGAGGTTTTAGTAGCAATTGGCTATTTTGGCTACTGCTAGGGCTAACCTAGCCATTATTATAATTAAGAGCAGTTCATTTGAAGTAATTAAGCTTTAGTCACAGTTGGCACTGAGAGAGTTAGTAAGACCAGTGCATACCCACTGTGTGGAACGAGTACACGTTGCACATGGAGAACTGTGAAAGGACATCAGGAACACGCAACTTTCTGAGTGGTATATCGACGACTTGCGTACACATATACTGTATTTACTTATGTGTATTGTAGGTGTGGACGATACAATAACCTGGACAGTCCATCGAGTAATAAATACACACTGTTTCAAATCAATTTCCAGGAAAACAACCAGACCTGGGTTCTTTTATACATCTGACATACATGTACACATATTTCTTAGACGCCTGAAAATGTTAATGCTAATACATGTACTTATAGAAGGAGTACTTAAGGGGATAAAAACAGGTATAACTGTGCTCTTATATGGACCTATTCCTTGTGTAAAGTAAACACTCGTAATAAATGAAGGCACATGAAGTATATACTAATTAAAAAGCAGACAGTCTCATTACAGCTTATGGATTGCTATGCACAACACCGTAATTCTTGTTAGTGGAACACGCGTATCACTACTTACAGTTAAAACATTTAAATCTCTACTGCAAAATAGCAAAGTAATCAGTTTACAAAACTTGAAGCTATGATAGCTTTGAGTCACTGAAAGCTTTAATATTTGCAAGCATAAGTTACAGAATTAACTTTGACAACACCGTCATACAAAAATGGGTCACACAGAATATTTTGTTTATTAGGTTTGGTGAAGACCTACATTTATAATGATATACTTTTAGTAAATAATTTTTCTTCAACATATATTACATACTAAAGGAATACACATGCACACAAAAAATGTAAAATTAAATATTGATCAAAGATAAAATAAAAATGGTCAAATCCATATTAGTTAAATAATGTATTGAGATACAAGAACATTCAGTTTACAAGATTATCATGGTCATAGATGTATCAATTGTGTCTCTTTAAATCCCTTTTTGCTTCGAGATGATTTCCTTAACTCCTACGGCTCAGAGGCCTCGTGTACTTACTGTCTTTATTAGGCATCTTGATGAGGTGAGGTAGAGGACATATGTTACCCTTAACCTGAGTGGGTTTGATGGGAAAGGTGGGAGAAGACCCCTCACTTGAGTCGGTCTCTGTAACACAAGCATGCATACACGCACGTGCATGCCAATAAAACCAAAACCATGCTGGAGATCAAGTTAATGCCCACAAGCAGAGGGCACTAAAGCGAAGTCAAGAGGACCAACAAATCAGCAGAGACATGTTGGTGTTCAGCCACATGTACACTTATGAATCACTCAATAACAAAAAAGATACAATGTATTCATTTTAGGCATAAAATAATATATTACCACACAGACAAAGAAAATTCCTAAAAGATTGGTTCTTAAAGATAGTTATCATAAACAAGGCAAATTGTATCCGAAAATGTTAACTCTATTTCAGAACAACTTATTTTAGCCAAGGAAATATTTTCTGGCCACACAGAACAAGAGTTTCTTATCTAAAAAAAACTGCTACGACTGCCAACAGATAGAAAATATATTATACCTAAAAGAAGCGAAAATACAAAAACACAAAGTATTTCCTTCTCTTTTACAACATTTTCAATATGTTAAAATATGATCATTTCTTGAAATTTTTGAAAACTTTTCGGACCTTTTTTGTCTTTAAAACTTCTTAATTCAATGGATTCATATGTGTGCATGATCCTGAAAGCATGAAAATCATCAGTTATAAAAAACCCTTTCCTGGTTACAACAAAATTGAGTCAACAGCTTTCCTTGGTACAGGTTAAGTGCATTGTGGAAAACTTGAACCCACGCCAAGGAAAGCTGTTGACCTGGGATATGTTATTTTCATAGGTCTTCATCTACAATCCTTGTTCAACATACATTACAATTTCTTATTCATCAGAATGTTAAGTAAAAACTTTGAAGGAAATGAAAATATGCACCAGGCTATTTGGGTGGAAAGGGTCAATGAAGCAAATTTCAATAAGTAAGCATCAATATATCTTACTATCAACACATAGAGACTACAGCCACTATCAACATTACTGTTGACTTGCATGCCTCCCTTGGGTGTTGGTGAGGTCACCTTGAGCCAAACATTAAATCAGTGTATTTCTGCCTGCAAGGTTAAATTCTCTGTCTGGAGGGACTTGGCTTCGCCTAATGGCCAGGGCTGCCACAGGACCTGTATTCTTGTCCCAGGGACCTGCCAAATTTATGTGTGACACAAAACCCAACTGGGACCATCTGCAGTGACACTTATGGCTGGTCCAAGACTGTGCTTAGATTAACCTGTAAATTAACCCCTTTTGTGCCAAATTTGAGACATCTTTGAGATATCATGGTGATAACTCAGTACAGCCATAGACTGAGTGTTGACTAACCAGGTCGTTGGATGAGCTTCGTTGTAAGTGACACATCAGGTGCTAAATCAACCCTTTCTGGACCAACATGGTGAATCCACAAACTCGGTGAGTTCTGCTGTTGACCTAGACTGTTCTCCCCCCTCCCCCCCTCCAAACTACAGACACTTGATACTTGATTTTTGTTTTAAAGAATGAATTTGGATCTGGAATCATTATAAACAAATCAGAGAAGCACGTCAGTTAATGTGATTAGCAGTATATTCAGAGCACTGCGGTGTGCCCTGCACAATGGTAACAACCACTACTTTTCTTTTGATACAGATGAAAGGTTTGTGTCTTCATTTACATGGGTAGAATCTCCATTCCCCTACGTGTATGTTATTATGATTGTACTTTATCTCATTTCAACAAGTTTGAAGAACAACTGTATGAACATGTTTTAAAAAAAATTGATTAACCCTTACATCAAATGATAACTTTTTTGTTTATTCACTTAGTTATTAATTAAGCTTCATTCAGTAGCATATCAACATCAAGATAGTAAAGAGAAATGAAAATTTACAAAAAATAAAGCACCACTTAAATTTGCACTTTTAGTTACTGCTGATTGGCTGGAGATAAACAGGTGATACACCTATGCAAGTCAACTCCCTGTGAGGATAATAGGAGACATGCACACAGTCAATTACCCTGTGAAATCATTTTTATTGCCACTTGTCTTTTTTTTCTAGGACCAATGACACACGACATTCAATCCTTACAGAGCCTTGGCCACTTATATCATTCCAAAACTCTGTAAACCATGGTTATCAAAAATGGTTATTAATATTGTATATAAATGTTGTCTGGTTGTCTTGTGACAGGCAACATGGCTACACTCAAGACTTCACTGCCTGAGGGCACAGTACCCCACTTGTAACAGATCATCCCTTGGCCACATAACTCTATTCCGTCAAGACAGGTGCTCTCAAATTAGGGGTACAACAACATTGGCAGGCTAAGATTTGGGGTTTTAGGAAGGGGTCTGTCAAGACAGGGTTCCCTCGGGACGGATCCCTCGAACCAGGTACAACTGTAGTCTGATAATGAGAGGTTCCATCATATAGCCACAAATCATTATGCCTTCCCCTGTCAGGAAAGGCATAGAAGACATGATTGAAGCCAAATGTATCTATTCTAACATTATACACCAAACATCTAGATAAACAGAGTCAATTTGAGCTTCCACCAAACACATCACTTAAATGCATCCGTTGTAATGAAACATAACATCTAATTCTGCCAAACAAAAGCTGTACACAAAATTATACCACTTCCTTACTGGGAGTATCACATAAATCATGAACAGGGTTTCTTTTCAAAATAATCCCAAAGCACACACGATAAGATCACGTATCACGCAAGTCGAGGCTCTGAGGACAGAGCTATTTTACTTTGCAGGGCATACTCTCTTTGCATTAATACAAATGCTGAAATGTTAAAAGAAATATCAAGCAGACAGAAGTATCGATTTTGAACTTACCTCTTTGGATCACTTTTTTGGGGGTCCTCTTTTTACGGCCCATCAGTGGACTGTCATGTGTCATTGACTTCCCTACAAATACATGTGGAAACACAGGCATCAAACTTGCCACATCTGTTGCCGTGGAAACAACGTGAACATTACCTGCTGTTGCCATGGCTACTGCTGATGGGTGGATGGTGACACTGCCATAAAGTCATGAATCTCATGTAACACTTTTATCTGAAACTTGTCATTAAAACTTGATCCTTTTAAGAACCCAGAGGGCTACACTTCAGGGTGATTATGAACATAGTTTTACTCCTTTCCATTATAATAAATCCCTTTGAAGCATTTGTTATGCAAATATCTTAATCTTAAAACTATGAGACCTCCCTGAACTGCATACTTATGAGCAATAACCGGGGACCTCCCAATACAAAAACTCCCTGCTCCTTCCAAAATTGACTGTTTTCTAACTCAAAATATGTACTTACCCTATCACCCCTTTTTAGCACCCTGCCCTTTAGGCCCCCTAGAGGCACACAGTGTCCTTATTAACAAAGTTAAGCTGGGAAGACACACATATACATGTATATGTATATTCACCAAACCCATTGTTATCAGTAAGTTCTGCATACATTTATTTTGCATATCTTATTGAAATCCTGTCTCCCTTCAATTTTGACTGTCAATAGTTGTCCTTGGCCACACCCAACAAAGCTTTTGAGTCAAGTCTTTGTGTGTGTGTGTATACGTCTCTGAAGGGATGTTAATGATGGACAAAGCTAGCAAGCCAATGGACAATACCTGGTGTTCACAATGGAACTGAGAAACTCACTCTGTTGTATTGAACATTATCCACCATAAAATTAACTCTTTCCTGCTCAAAGGCGACCAGATATAAGTTGTCATCTGCCTTAATGTTTTTACTAAAATTTCTCACTAGTAGAAAATATCTTGTTGATTTGTATTTAAGACCATTCATGATGGCACGACCCAGGTCAATAGCGCTATTGACCAAGGTCAATAGCTTTCCTGGGCACAGGCATCCAGGGCACATTACACCTAACTGATGCCAAGGAAAGCTACTGACTCAGTCATACTCTCACCAGGAAATGGTTAAAATTTAGTCAACAGCTTACCTTGGTGTGGAAGTACCAAACCCATGTCAAGGTAAGCCCTTGACCTGGGGCATGTTAACAAAGGTCTGCAATTTTCGCCCAAATTATTTTTCATTCCAGTCGAAACTAGTCCAAAACACTGACAAAAATGACATTTGACCACCTTTCATTTTGACTGGTTTACCTCAGTCCATACTATGGTCACACGCCTTTGTCAGTGGTTCTGACACTGTCTGGCAAGTCATGCTGCAGCTGCCCTTACGGCAGCTGCAGCATGACTTGTCAAGCAGTGCCAGAACCACTGACTTAAGACGATAGGCAAGTTGGTACTTGAATGAAAGCTCTTTTCATGAAGAATTTTAATATACAATTGTCATCTTAAATCTAGGTAAATATACGTAAATATCAGGGACTGGTATGGAATGAGTTAACAGGGAAAGGTTAAATCGAATGGTCTTCAAATTTTTTTTTTTTCCTCTCTTTTTCTTTGCATACATGTGTGCCTCTGTGTGTGTGTGGATGTCACGGGTGGGATGTCAGTGCTGGGCAATCATGGCAAGCCAGCTGACAATACCTGCTCGGTTCAGTTTGCCCTCCACTGTGAACTGTTTCACGTCCTTCTCTTCCACGCGGTGTTTCCAGCCTTCCTGTGCCCCCTCCAGCCAGTTGAGGCGGTCAGCAATGCTTCGGGGCCGCTCTGTCTTGACCGAGTCATCTATGAGCTCGGACTTGACTCGTCGCTTCCAGCCAACCTCTCCACTATGCTGAAGGGCTGCCAACCTGGAGACAAAATGTCACATACAGTAACCCCCCTCTCACAACCTCCCCCCCCCACACCACCACATACCACATACAGTAGTCCCTTCTTATCAAGCCTCCCACCATACCACATACAGTAAATGCAGTAGTCCTCCTCTTATAAGGCCTCCTAATACCACATGCAATAGTCCCCTTCTTATAAGCCCCCCTCCCACCCCCCCCCCCACCCGCCATACCACATTCAATAGTCCCCTTCTTGTAAGGCCCCGATACCACGTTCCCTGTGATGTCACCTTGGAGCCAAACACCACATAGGTTTAAAACATATACACATTTTAACTAAAATATATATATTTGAAAGTTAAAATAGAAAAAAAATCTTTGTCCATTGAGTTCATCTGGAAAATTGGATGATTAAACTACATGTGAAGATTAAGATAGACAACAGTTAATATGGGAAAATTTTTGTGCAGCAATACATCATGATTTCATTAAATTAAGAGTTTTGTCAAAAAGAATCTATCGTTTCAGGGGATAGTGGCATCAATGCAATATTAATTAGAAATACAATATTATGCTTTTTAAGCCCCTGGAGTGCTTGAAAATTTATTTGAAGCACCAATTGGGAGATCTAAATTCATCACATTTTGGTGCCCACAACAGGTAAGTAAATAATGTAAAACATACACAACTTTCCAATGTATCAGATTTTTTTTGCCAGAAAATGGGCAGGGGGAGCTTAAGATGGCATGGACAATTAAAAGGGATAATACAGTACATTGTACTAAAATATTCATCTCATTAGGATACTGAATCCTTTCCTGTATATCCGTCAGACTGACTGTGACATAAAGCCAGGATGTCCCTTAGCAGAGTCCACTTACCTTACCAATATGTCAGAGTTCTGCATATTGCAATAAATGTGTTACCTACTTCCAGTTGACAAATATAAGGACACAGCCTAACTGGATTAATTCTACAAGTGAGGGTTGTAGATCTTGACAAAGTCTCGTGTGATATTGATCACTTTGCATGTCTATGCATTATGTACATGTTGGTACACATTCCAGCTTTTTAGTGTTGCATTTATCTCAACTATTTGTCTTAATGACACACATCTCTTGTGTTGCTTTGTTGTGCATTAATACTTTATACTTATTAACTCATTCTGTCCACATGACACTTCAATGGATTGCTCTGTATGTTAAATAAGAATAGAATGTTTGTATTGCCTGCAAAAAAGGGCATTCACCCACAATCTTGGGTCTGCAGTCAGCACTATTTGCATTGCCTGACAAGTCATGCTTTGGATTACCTGACAAGTCATGCTTTGCATTGCCTGACAAGTCCTGCTCTGCATTGCCTGAGAAGTCATAATTTGCATTGCCTGACAAATCATGCTTTGTCATACCTTGCAAGTGTTGACTTGCATTTCCTGACATATCATGCTTTACATTGCCTGACAAGTCATACTTTCCTTTGCCTGATATGTCATGCTTTAGCTGCCTCAACAATAGCTGGGACATGACACAGTAGGCAATGCAAAATCTACAAGTGTCAGCGCTGTCTGTAGCTTAAAACATACGGGAGATTTGCCCTGCCCTTATCTCCTAAATGTTTTCATATCTTGGACAATCACCTTCTTTTTGTCACAAAAATTCAATAATATTCAGACTCATTCAGAAAGTAACTTATCATCAATCTACTGACCATGAGTATGAGATACTGTTTCCATAATGACATCAAAATATGCTTGTTGTTTTGGACTGTTACTTCTGGGTGCCTTTTTGATTGCCATTGCACCCTTAAAAGTGCCCTTTTTGATTGTAAATGCGTGCTTAAAAGTGCCCTTTTAGATGAAAGGTGCCCTTCCCTCTGGAAAAGCTGGGGATAACACTGAAGTCTTTTACCACGATGGTATGGAATGAGTTAATGGGCCTTGACTTATGGGGAATCAGTGGTCCAATACATGTTTACCAGACTTGACAATGGCAGCCTGTCATTCACAACTTGTCATCACTTGTTTTACAAGTCTGTGCCTTTAGTCCCTGTCACCAAGATATATTGGAGTGATGCTTTCGTCTTTCTTTGTGACCATTCAGGTATAAAATTCAACCCCAACACGTGTGGCAAGACCTGTAGCATACAGTGCTTTTGAGGCAGAAAATCAGAACATCACAGAATATTGATGTTTGAATCTTGTGTACATTCACCTAAAAGTCTGCATGATGCTATTGTATAGATTCCCTATATTTAGTGTCATTGACACCACCATATCAGGGGTGGAAAAACGACCACAACATTAAAGGAAGGGCTTTCTGGAAGGGAAAAAAAGGAAACAATTGATGCATTTTCTACATATAAAGCAGTTGGTGATTCTATGGGTGTTCCTTCCTCTTCAGAAAGTGGAGCATCACAACAAGGGGACCTGATTGGTGTCGCGGTTCTTTCAACATCAATCTAGACACACTGTTGGACACTCCACCCATACCTTATACAATGTACAGTAAAAAAAACCCTGACATTAAAGGACTTTAAAAAAATGGTGCATATTATGTTTATACAAGGCTCCGCATGGCTGGATCATACCTAAAAAGCTGATCCAATCAGGGCCTATCATACCTGTTTGCAATGGTGCTGCCATCTGGTAGGGATGGGGTTGTTACTTCCTCTGCTTCCTCCTTCTCACTGCTTGTGATTGGTTGAGTGAAATGCCGGACAGTGACAGGCTTTGCTCGTCGTTTTTCTACTGTATCAGGTGTTTCTGTTGCTGTGCTTTCTATGGGCTGAGTGTGAAACCTAAAATAAATGCAAAGGAATCCTGAAGACCACTTAAGGGTTTCCATGCAAACTTAGTTTTACTTTCATTCCACATGTTGTCCTGTTGCAGTATCCACCTATTACGACACTCAGATATCTGACATATTCACTTAACGACACACACCTTTCGGGGCTGATCTGATAAATTATGATGGGTACACATGGTGTCATTATAACGAGGTTTCACTGTATCTTTACTACGTTAATTGTTTGTTTTTACAGTCGGTATCAAACAGCTCACAGTGGGCTAAACATTACCAAAATTGATTAGCTTGCCTTGATTCTATCTCATAATGATGGACTGAAGGTCTCACACATTAATTAATCCTATTACTGTTCATGTTTGTCACAATGTCTGAAAGACTAGTTTCTGCAGATAACTCTGCATTCAGTCTTCCAGAATGACTAATGCAGATTTCACAAAGGAACTGATACACATGAAATCCCAACATGGTAACAACTCAGATGTTTGGGAAAACCGTCCAGATTGGCAGACCAAGTGTCCAAAATGGCTCACAGGTGGCAGCACTATCAGTCAGTGCCATTTTACAGCCAAATGTGGGCAAGTTCTCTATACAGAGAAGAGTCAAAAGTTTTGTTTAGTATGGTGCTGTCTATTTTAGATGTCAATTTGTAGACCTGTCTTGGCCCTACAACATGTTTCATTTTCATGATTCCATGCAGAGACAAGAGACACTGACTTTAACATATCTGTTTCTGGGACACCACACATTAATAAGAGAAACCTTGTTTCAGTTCAGTGCATGACAAACAAGTACAAAAGTGACATAATAGACATTTTGCACCAACAGTGGTTGACCTTATTTCTGCACGTAATCACTTTATCTGAAAAAAAAAAAAGAAAAGCTCTGCAGACACAACACATCCATTTAAATGGGCTCATATCATACTGTATGGAACTGTTACAGACATTTGAGTATGAATGAGGGATAAGTAACTAAACTCAGTACTTCTGCATGGTGCACAGTATGTAACTGAATGGCAGTCCCAGAGGATACAGGAATGTTTGGCATAGATCTCAGCTCATGTTCCTGAACTTACGAGTGATAAACAGAAGCTGTCATGTCCCCAACTATGCCATAATAACCAAGACGCTGATCACGCAGGTCCCTGGTGTATTGAATGCCTTAGAAAACATATCAGAAGTTCCACAGGGCTGTCCAACTGGAGCATGGCAGCAAAAATTTTGCAACCAAACTCTTCAAAATTGCTACAGATTTTTTCTTCAAAGTAACTGCTTCTTGTGAAGAGAAGTGGAAAAAATGCTACAAGGTAAAGAAAATTTTGTGACAGATTTTCAGCTGGACAGCACTGGTTCCATCACAATAAAAGGCTGCATAATGTAATGATACAAAACCACAGCTTTCAACAGGTGCTACCCGTTTTCCCTTACCAGTATATGGCAATAAGCCCTGACAACAGACCTACAAAGTGCAGGGACATAATATTTCAAACATATAGTTCTTGGATAACCCCACTAATGACTGACCCAAAAACTATAAGTGAACCTACCTACAAGTCTGTACTTGGAAGATTTTACATTTTAATTCTGGAATGTATAACATTGGCAACAGTTAATGACAGGTAACATATATTTTGCTACAAAATGCAATAAACTTACACATGTCAGACTAAACACTGTCAAAGTTGCCATATTACATTGGAGTATCAGGAACTTCAGATGACCAGAAGTTGCATATCACTGAGAACTGATACAGATACAACTCTGTACAGAAAACTGCAGTTTTGATACAATTTTATGCCAATTAAAAACAAACAAAAAATACCACCTCCCCCTCCCCCCCCCCCAAAAAAAAAACAAATAAAAAAAACCAAACAAAAGCAAGCACCTATGCCTGTATACTACAACAAACATCCGCATATGGGGCCTGACTTCATTGGGGTAACTCTGAAATTGGGGATGTGGACCAAGTGCTAGACTGCTGACAGTTCCAACTCTGGGGCTGACCAGGGACACTGCACCAACGGAACCGCCATCAGAGCTGGGGCTGTGTCGGTATCCAGAACTGGTGACCCTGAACCAAGTGCTTGATTGCTCCCTGAAGCTGCAGCGATGGGAGAGTTCAGTACAACTGTTTTACCAGGAACTATGATACTACAATAGACCAATTAGTGAGGTCCCTAATGCATGTTATAGGTCACTTGATTCATACCCCAGAACCAGGCAGGCCCCACTATAAGCCCTACAACTGGGGCTTAGGGCATTCAAATCTGACCACAGTCTCAGCTAGTCTTGTAAATAATCATGCCAATGTTTGACACTTATTGTTGTCACAAGGTCTTAAGTATGTCTTGACAGTTGACCTGAATGTCCAATTGTATTAGTGGAAGATAAAAGTAGATATATGTGTTGACACATAGGACCAGGGTGACAGATGACTCAGTCTTACTCATCAATAAAATACAGTGTACTTACTGGCTTTTTGGCTAACGAGTCAATCATGTACTTGACTGGAGAACCTCCAGATTAATACTCCTCTGTACTATTAGGCAATCCAGTAAAAAATATATATGTTTACAAACTTGAACAAATCATGTTAATGTCTATTTAATAAACTTCCAAGATTTTAGTTTGTAAACTGGATAAATTTGCATACTTTCGGTGTACGATATGTTTCAGTTTCTCATGTGTATTTCAGGCACGTTAACAGAAAGTTTCCAATTCCTTCTTTTATGGGACTCTTGGCCAAGAACTCTTAATTTCACCCCAACTGTAACCTCAAATTCTCATGTTTATGTAATCCCTCAAAGTTCCTGTTGCACCCATTCTCATGAAGCTACCTGTTGACAAAAAAATAAATAAATAAATAAATAAAAAATGGTTGGTTCAACCCTTCTCCCCTTGAACTAGGACATTAGCTGTCCTTGAAGGCACAGAGCTGTCCAAAGTAAGAGATGATGGAGCAAATAGCCTATGGTCCCAGTGGGGTCCAGGGGCAGCTCCCTGGTGGGTCCCAGAGAGCGACCCCCCCCCCCTTCCCCCGAAGCTCATAAAATCTAAGAAAAATAAAGGCTTCAGACAAGCCATTCTGGCAACAATCTTTGGTAAGACCTACTTATACGGGCACCACAGGAAGTTGCACAATGGAATAATTCACTATAAGCCTACACGTTATTCCGTCATGCGCACACAGATGTGCAGAGTACTTGTGCCCCTATAAGTGGGTTTCGCCCAATTTTTGACACTTGTTCACCTTTAATAACTGAAAAAAGTGGTATGTTACAATAAAATCCAGCAAAAAAAATAAACCAACTAATACCTGCTTATCAAGATTATTGTGACAAATAACTCATCTATTAGAATTTGTGTCGCAATTTTTGAAGTCTCTGTTGCATATTTTGCGACAACGCGACAGGTGGAGAGTCCTGAGGTAGTACAGGCCCCACCCTGAGGAAAGATGTTAACCCGGGGCTTAATTGTTATCCTGACAGAACTTATCTGGAGGTCTCGTTTAAATTTCTTTTTGTTTACACAAAAATTATCAAAAAGTCATTGAAAGCAGCCAATTGTTTTACTTAAAGCCAGTTTTGGCCACTTTAGGGGGGAAAAAAGTTAAGGTTGATCTGAAATGAAAACAAGATATGAGATTTTTTGGGGGGGGGGGGCTAAGGATGGGAGGGTGTCTGGCCTTACCAGGTGTCAACTTACTCTTTGAATTTCTTGGAAGCGCTGGCAACAAATTCCCCCCCTGACACAAAGCGCACACGCTTTCTCGCTGGTGTCACATAGCTAGTCTCCATACTGAACCCTCCTGGAGACCGGTGAACCAATGGTTTACGGTGAACAAAGAAGGCGCACTATTATTTCTGACACACAATCACTGCCAACACAAATGCCAAGGAACACTGCACAGTCACAGCCTTGAACTGAAGCCGCGGGATCAGAGATCATCCCTGCTCTGTGATTGTGATTTCCTTGTTTCCATCACTTGACAGCTGGACTGTAGAAAAAGGTATCCACAATAACCTAGCAGCCTCCAGCAGCCACGCACTGTCAGGTTGTACAGTTAAATCCTGTTCAGCTAACAGTCATGCAGTCACATGCAGACCTCACCCAGGTTTGAAAATGGCGCTGTGTGATTAACATATGACCCCTGCTTTGGACAATTTGACAGTCATGGGGGTCAAGGTTGCTGACAGGAAACATCTGTAGCCAATCAGGAGGTGGGATATAAATAGTATCAGCAATGTTTGGAATACATGGTTGACTGGGTTCATTCTGTATCTCTGGGGCTGTTCCACATTAAGTTGTGTTTGCAAAAATGTTATGGATTTTATGCAGCATCTGTTTGTTTACATTGTGTCTATGAGCTTGAACATTAATATCTTGTGATTCATGGGAGAAAGAATATATGTGTCACAAAGACTTCACCAAAGAATAAATCAATCTGAGTCATGAATTCTAAACTTTTTCCTATGCATTGAAGTGGAAGTCACTTCCCCAAAAGTTTTGCATTTTCAGACAGATGGATCAAGAATGATTAATCCATCATTTTCAAGAATATTATATAATTTGTCCTCTTTTCAAAAAAAAAAAAAAAAATAGTGTGACACAGGTGTTGGAAATTGTTGTATTTTTGTTATAAAGTTGCTATTAAGTTGCAACATTTTAAAGACAAACTACATCTTGCTACATTAAGGCAGGGAACTCTTTCCAGGACATTTGGCGGAGGAATGCAGCAGGAACCTTCAAAATTCTACCATCTCCAGCATGTGAAGTGCACTTTGCATAAAAATAGTACCTCAATTATGACTTTATTTTCAGAGTAGAAAACAAAATAAATCTGTGGAATTGGCATCAAAATTGCTTGTGACAAAATGTGGGAAAGTTGACAGGATTTTTGGTCCTCCAACAGGAAGATTCCATTCTTTTTGAGGGGTAGGCAATGAATGTCAACCCTTGTTTTACTGCACCTGATGCCACTGGAGGGTGTGCCCTCTGGAACATATTTTTGAAATTAAGTGTAAACTAATGCAATTGTTTACTCTCAGAAACATGCAATTAATGTACTTTTATGTGAAAAACAAGTGCACAGTGATCCAAAGGATCTGTGTCCCCCGCCACAATAGACAGAAGCAAGAGGGCTGTGTGAACAGCCCGTGCCTCAGCTGATCTTGACATTTATCACACTTGCAGCTCTATGAACTTGGAAAAGGATCAAGGGCACCATGTTCTGAGTAAGTCTGACCTTTATAGAAGAACACTTACATGTGCAACATCAATGTTCAAATAGTTCTCAAGTTATAATGAAGATTAAAATTCATGTATGTTGTACTGTGACCCAACAAACGAGGTCAAGGTCATTCATGTACTGTCTCAGCATGACCTTCATACAGAATAATTAACATGTGTAGCTAACTCAAAACAGATCTCAAGTTATCAAGTAAACAGTAAATTTCGTGTCAGTTGTCCTGTGAATTAGCATTAGAATGCCCATTGACTTACATAGTAATCAATAGGAAAGCTGCATTGAACGACAAGTGCCCGAATTGAAAATCCTTAAAAATCAGCAATCCAAAGCAGTGCCACCTAGTAAACAACTGTTTGACCCTTCTACAACATATCCATCACATTTCAGCTTAATCTGAGGGACGGTTCTGAGAACAAGTGAAAAATAGCAAAACCATACAAAAAATTCATTAAAAAAATTGCAGTGCCACCTGGTGAACAAATTGGGAACTAGGTGTCCCCGGGAGTGTCTATGTACGATATCAAAGCAATTGGATGAGCCGTTTCAGAGGAGAATAATTTTGAAGGTTTGCCCCCCAAAAGAACAAAAAAATCATAAAAAATCCAAAAATCAACACAGCGTGACCATTTGAACAAACTTGGTACAGATCTACCCAAGGCACATCCCCACCAAGTTTACCGTAAATCTGGTCAATATTATTAAAGTTATGACCATTACAAGAAATTCCCATGTTAAACTTTCCTATTAAAACTTGTCGAGATTTTTGAAAAAAAAATCATGAAAAAATCCAAATTCATTGGAACATGACCATTGGAACAAACCTGGTAGACACCCACCCAAGGTACATTGCCATCAAGTTTGAAGTAAATCTGGATGACGGTTTTGGAGAAGAACTTGAAAATGTGAATTAGCATTAGAATGCTCATTGACTTCCATAGTAATCAATGGGAAAGCTGCATTGACCGATAAGTACCAGAATTGAAAAAATCGTTAAAAATCAGGAATCTGCGCCATTCCCACATAGTGAACAACTCTGTTTGACCCTTCTACAAGGAACATATCCACCATGTTTCAGCTTAATCTGAGTGACGGTTCTGGAGAAGAAGTTGAAAATAGTTATCATACACAAAAATGGATATGTTCTTGGGCTCTGTGACCTTGAAAATATGTCAAGGTCAAAAACAATACACAGTGCACATGCCCATGGTATGATGCATCTCTGGTATAAATTTCATTATTCTATATCTTAGGGTTCTAAAGATATGCTCCCGGACGGACGGACGGATGCACGGACGGACGGCAGGCCCCCTATTCTCACTAACTCTATGTCCCCCTATGCCACCTTTGGTGGCGGGGGACAATAACCCTCCTTTTGGTATGTGTCATGAGATGTCAAGCTCTGGCAGTGCACAAATCAATAGCAATGGTTTTTTCTTTGGCTTCTTCCATCTACGGCCTTAGTCCCCTCAGATTTGCTTTTTCTTTGGTTTGACTCTCTCAGTGCCCACTGTGACTTAAGTTGAGCTACATACAGTAAACTGCTCAGGGCTGTCCAATTGGAGCATTGTAGCAAAATTTTGCTACAGTGCTCTTCAAAATTGCTACAAATTTTCTCAAAAATAAGTGTTTCTTATGTGAAGAAGTGGAAAAAATGCTACAAGTAAATAAAAGATTTTCAGTTGGACAGCACTGCTGCTCTGAATTATGATAAGAGTGCAAGACTCATATTCCTTGTGAAAGGACACTTTCATTAAAGTGGGCACCAGCCTGTCTGTGCTTACATAGAATATAATACTCCAGGTCAACAGCTTTCCTCCACCCGCTTTGGACACAATGTGACGGAAGGTGGCTGAGAAAAGCTGTTGACTCAGTCCAAAATGCAGCTTTATAATATAACCTGGTCAGTGCACTATCTCCCTCTCATCAAGTTTTTTTGCCTATGAAATTTATTTCTAAACTTTTGCATGCCCTAGAATTAACATTTGGCACAAACCCAGTTTATGTTAAACTTGGTGTCGCCGTCATTCTGACAGAGCCAAGAAAGGACGTCCTATTACCAGGTCTTATATAAAACTCTCACATCCCATCTTCACCCCACAATGCACTCCCATCAGTCTGGCTTTAGCATTCTTCAATGCCAACACTTCAAAGGTCCCTTTCCCCACCTCTCGGGGAATTACAGATGTACAATTTGGAGGCTTAGAGCTTAACTCTTTTACCTCCTGGGATACCCAATTTAAGGATTTTCTGCCTGATTGGGTAATGAATAGCTAGCCACTGACAACTCCTCTCTGGCCCTGAGTATAATGTGTGTTGTGGCTTTAAATGTCGTATTTGGCAAACTGAAATGACTTGAGAGCTGCTCTGCCAACTTGCACCATACAGTTTGCCCGAAACAAGTTGGCTGTGTTTCTAACAATGAATGCCCTGGCTCATTAAAAATTACACAATAAATTTTGTGTGCAATGTGTGTGTAAATTTGAAACATTTTTTTCCTCTAAAGTGCATAAATTCTGCCTGGTTTCTCACTCCACTCACAGGCTGCAATAGCTAAACTTGACGATGATGTCTGCTTTACCCTCCCCCCCCCAACAAAAAAAGAAAAAAAACAAGAAGGCTGTGACAGTTCTGTGCCCAGCTGACATGTACATATACCCTTACGATTTTTTAAGATTTGCTCCTCAAAAAGAACAAAGAAATTCATGTACATATACCCTTGCAATTTTTTTAAGATTTGCCCCCCCCCCCCACACACAAAAAAAAGAACAAAGAAATTCATAAAAAATCCAAAATTAATGGATCGTGTCCATTTGAGCAAATCTGCTAGAGACCCACCCAAGGTACATTGCCACCAAGTTTAAAGTCAATCCAACTGACGTTTTCAGAGAACAACTCAAAAATGTGAATAAGCATTAGAATGCCCACTGACTCACATAGTAATCAATAGGAAAGCTGCATTTACCAACAAGTACCCGAATTGAAAAAATCGTTAAAAATCAGGAATCTGCAGCATTGCCTCCTAGTGAACAACTTTATTTGACCTTTCCACAAGGAACATATCCACCAAGTTTCAGCTTAATCTGAGTGACAGTTCTGGAGAAAAAAATCAAAAATAGCAGTAACACACAAAAAATCATTTTAAAAAAATTGAAAAAAAATCGTATCACTACCTGGTGAACAAATTTAGCGCTAGGAGTCCCTCGAAGTGTTCCTGTGTGATATCAAAATAATTGGGTCAGCAGTTTCAGAGAAGAAGATTTTTTAAGATTTGCCCCAAAAAAGAACAAAAAAAATCATAAAAAATGAAAAATCACTGGAGCGTGGCCAATTGGACAAACTTGGTAGAGACCCACCCAAGGCAAATTGTCACCAAGTTTCAAGTGAATCTGGCTGACGGTTTTGGAGAAGAAGTCGATTGTTGATGACGGACAACGATGGACAAACGACCATAAGATAAGCTCAGCTACTGACAAGTTAGCTGACAAGCGGAGAAGTGGGAGACCCATATTAGACCATGCACACTCATGGAACGGGGTACGGTATACTTGGCGAATAATTCCCCCCCCCACACACACACACACTTCCTTCCCCTGGGGGGTATTCTGTTGTCCAAAGCTCTGTCTTCACAATGCACTGGAGTATAATTGGTATAATCCCAGATCGTCTGGTAACCTACACTCTGCTTCAGTTTATCGCCCAAGTCAGAATCAAAAATCACCTTCGTCGGAGTCAAAAGAGATGCTTGAAATGACAATTGTAAGGTACAGATTCAATCTTTTGATAAAATCACATTTTGATCAACAACTTTCCCCTGATATTGCCAAAACGATATCACGGAAAGTTGTTTAAATTCAGCTGTTCTCTAAAAAAAAAAAAAGGGAACAGTTTTGTTTCCTAAGATTCCTTTGTGTCCAATTTGATCAAGATTTAACAATTTTTTTTTGACATTGTACAACCAAAACTAACAGGATGGACATTCAGGTGACTGGGAAATGTATATCTCCTCCCTAAGAAAGTTACATAAAATTGCATGGGGACTGATAGCTTGCGCATCCAAATGCAGTAAGACAGTAACTCACCTTTCTCCGGTCTTCCTGATTTCTTTCATTCTCCTCCGTGCTGCGATGGCTTCATTCTTGATGCCGCCATGTTTCTGTCTTCCCTCTGACGAGTCACTCTCTGTACTACTGGTCACCTCCTGCTTCATTGTACTAACCCTTGTAACCGTGGTAACACTAGCACCCTCCTTGGTTACCGTGGTAACCGTCTCTGATATTTCAGTATCCACGGTAGAAGAACCAGATTCAGCACCAATTTTACCTTTAAGAATTCCATGATGGGAATCCTCCGAGTCTTTCTCAAAACTAGGTTCTTTTAAAATTCCCCGAATTTCCAACGGTTGGTCAAATGAACTATCTTTTTTCAAAATACTACGGGTTTCTTGCAGATCCTCTGGTAAACTGTCTTTTCGTAAAACTCCTTGAGGAGGGGACTGTTTCAAAGCACTTTCTTTTTTCAAAATACTCTTTGTTTCTGATTGCTCATCTGATAAGCTATCTTTTCTTAGGACTCCATGTGGCGGGGACTGTTTCAAAATTCCTTTAGTCTCCCCAACCGATGGGGTTTGTTTTAGGATACCTCTTGTCTCACTGGATGGACCCTTTTGTTCTGGTGTAGTTTCTGTTTGCTTAAGTATTCCTCTGATCTCGTGACTTGTTTCTGTTTGTTTTAGAACAGTCTTTCCCTCAACACTGATCCCATTCTCTCCTTCGTGGTGTTTCAGAATTCCTCGAGTTTCTGTTCTCGGCTCGCCAACTTCATCTGTTTTGAGGATGCCACGGATGGTCTCTTTCTCGGGCGTCGTTTGTTTTTCCGACTTTAGGATTCCCTTCACCTCACTGTCTGCAGATTCTGGACACTTGAGAATACCTGGAAACAGAAATACAAAACTTAGTACATTTACGTCCACTGAAAAATGACAAACAATGCAGAATAAAAAACACTTATACATGATTCTTCATAAAAGATCTCTACATACCAGTACAAGAACATGAACAATGTGTTTTTGCATGTACCATACAATAAATTGGCCAACAAACTTGATGAGTTCATCCTGTATATGCTATTTCTGCGTGCATCCTATTTCAGCCCGAAGAGGAACAGCAAACAGACCAAGGTTCACAAAGTCTCCCACCTGGGGGAAAAAAAATGTCACGCTCTTGTTGGATGTTGACTCTGTGTCACCTTATCATAGACACGATAAAGGGACCTTGTTGCTTTAACCCTTTACCTCTTCACCCCTTTGATCCCAGACTTAAAATTAGAATAAAATAAAAAATCCTGTATGTTTATACAGCTTACAGGGCTCAAAGGAAATGACCTGGATGACAAATATGTCCACTTTGGTGTTTTCCTTTCTTTTTTCCTGTTTTGTATTTTCAAAGAGAACAGATGTAGTGCATCGCTGCCCTTGGTCAAAAAGTCTGTCACACGTTGGGCACTCAGCCCCCAGCAGATCTTTGGGTGTACATACCCCTGCCAAGAAAAGCTGTTGACTCAGTCATCATTTGAGCAGGAAGAAGTTGGTTTACTAGGATCTTGTTGCTGTTTAATGGCTCTCACCATAGACAGGAAGGTCATAATGTACATGTACCACAGTTTCTTACATAAATGGTCAAGTTTTTTCCGCTAAAAATGCCCCAATGCTTAATCTTGCATACAAACATGATCTATTGTCCATTGTGACCACAAGGTCATGGGTTTGGCCAAGACTTGTTACATATACATGCATTAGAAGAATACTTAGGTGTCACTTGTTTGGCTAAAAACCACGATTTCCTATGGGGCTTTGGCAAAATGTCCTCATCAATCACCTTTATTACTAGGGTGGCAATGATACATTGTTTCATGACTTCATGAATATTGATACATTGCTGCAGATAAGAGACATGATCTACCAGCATCTTTACATACTGTACTGCCCTGTTTTCTTGATACATATAGCTACAAACAATAAGTAAGTAAGTAAATAAATAAATAAATAAATAAATAAATAAATAAATAAATAAATAAATAAATAAATAAATAAATTAATTAATTAATTAATTAATTAATAAATAAATAAATAAATAAATTTAAAAAATGGTAACACAAATTTGAATACAAGACACACATCAAGAGACCATATATATTGACTGAATCAATTTCTATCTTCTTCTTGTGACATACAAACTCTGGCTATGATGCACTGTATCCTGACTGGATGTATCTTGATTCACTGATATGACGATTACTCATTGCAGTCCGAACTGTTATGTTATAATTCACACATAAACTATCTGACCTTCTGACCATGACAACAGGATACATCCAAAAAGCAAAATTAAACTTTCTGTCATTCTCAAAGTCAAAATGCACTCAAAGAAACTTTACCTGTTGACAGTTGACATGTCCACTGGTCAATACAAAATGCTACATTGTATAAAGTACACTTGTGTCCATTGTATTTATATTATGCTTCAAGCTCCATATGTCCAGGGTATTTGACAATGCATACATTAACATCACAACCCAGAAGTTAAAATGATCCATTACATATATACTCCAACAGTAAACTGGTTTGGCATGCAATGTGTACCAAACCAAAAGTCCTGACTGGGGTGGAATCAATTGCTAAATGGGAGAACTATTATGGACGTTATTTACAGTCTCACAGAGGTTTGTGAATGGAAATGTGGGCAGCTATTAACCTATATAAATCCTGAAACAGTGAGCCAATAGATTTGTCTTTCATGTTTCTGGTAGCGCTCTTGGCTCAAGTTATTGGAATGTGAGACATTACTGACAGCTCAGGATGCATGAGTATCCAACCACCAAATTTCTATCAAAAACCACATTTTTAAACTTTGTTAAGAGTGTGTGACATGGATTTAAAATTCATAAATTTACAATTATAGAAACAGGAAATTTTCCATTATCAGAGCATGGGCACAGGGTTAACATGAACAACTGTTCCATTAACTATGCCTCTGCCTGGTTCTCACCCCTAACAATTTATGTGCATATACTCTCTTAGAAAACAAGTTTTAAGTACGGTATTTAGAGGCAAAGATCAGGCCATTTCCACAAACAGCTTTTTACACACAACGAGTGAGTAGCCAGGGGAGAAAACAAGAAAGTTTACTTCGACCTTTACCAGCCAGTAGTGCCAATTTCCACTGCGATTAATTCGGCACAGAGGTCTATAATTATATGTGGCTACGTAATCAGGCGCCTAAGAAAACAGCTCCTTTAATTGTTGCTTTTATTATGGTTTGAAGCATTCCCTCGGGCTCTGTGAGACGTAACATACAGTTGTCCCTGCGTCACTAGTCCGTCCCCATTAATCAGAGATAGCCTGTCAGAAATGTGTCTTTCTCGATACTTTCTCTGGTGTTTATACCTCCAAATAAAGACCACATGTCTTGACAAACCAAAGTTTGATAGTCCCAGTGCTTGGTCTTTCCAGACGGGTTTCAATATTTTGACAACAAGCCATTTTTTTATTTGTGATTATACCTCTCAGTTCCTCTCAGCTATATGATATATACGCCACTTGACACGTAGACATTCCTGACAGCAAGGGTGTTTGTGCAACATATTTTTTCGTGACACAGTTCACAGTTGTCAGAAAGTCTATTTTTTTAAACAGCCTAGTGTTTCAGCCTAGTGTTTCACTTGCTTCCTCTTAAATCTACAGCTTGGTCTGCTGAGCAGGCAAATGAATGAAACCTACAGCTTGTTCTATTTAGCAGGCAAATAATTGACCAACAGAGAACAAGTGACAGCAGATTCATGTTTTTCATTCTGCATGCAAGTCCAGCATTTTTTGTAGACTTGACAGGGAAATTCTACCACAAAAAATTCCGTCATAAAAACACCTTTGGCTCACACACAAATTCAGTGAAAACTTGACATTGTTTTTTGCCTCAAGCATAAATTTACAGCAGATATGACCCAATAATTGTATCATATATACAAATATTTTCATTGGTATGAAGCATTGGATGGAAAGTGACCATTAATTCTTTCAGTGCCAACTGCCCCTTATGTTGATCTGCTTAAAACAAACTGCTCTAAATTATCGTATGGGTGCTAGATTCGTGTTGTTTGTAAAATGGCTTTTGATTCAAGTAACAGCGTGTGGCACTGAACGAGCCCAGATGTTTTGTCAACAGTAATGAGCATTCTGCATTACAAATCAATAAATAACAGAAATGTTTGCCTGTGCTTCAGCGAGGTCATCGCAACTCAGCAATAAAATCATTTCCTTTATTTGCCTTACGCAGTGCCTTTGTGCCAATTTTGAGCAAACTCCACCCAGGCATTTTTCAGCTGCTGCGCTCAATAAATAGCACAAATGATTCCCTGTGTTTTGGTGAGGTCATCATGACTCAGAACAGTAATCAGTTCACTTTGCTTTACTCATATATGTTTGTGCCAATTTTGAGCAAACTTTACATGCAGGTATTTTTGAGATACTGCACTTACACTGTCATAGAGTGACCATATAGACAAATGGCCAGCCTATGAGGGAGCCTTTTCACCCGGAGAAAATAGCGTTCACAGAACAGATTACCTTCGGCGCCCACAATTTTTTTTTCTCAATTCTGCATTTTTTTAGACTTCACAGGTGCCACTATAGCGTGTAACTGCACCAAACAATTGATGACATTGTGATGAATCTTTCTTAATATTACGGTAACAAGATTTTCCACTTGAGTGCCACTTAGTCAGCCTTCAAATAAACACTTCAAAAGTTTCATAAGTTTAAAAATAATAAGACGAAGCTGGTTTTCCATAAGAATGTAGTCCATTACAATGTGCATCTCTGATAAAAATTGGGTGAAGCTGCAATGGATCATTGTTGAGATATTATGATAATGTGGTCCACTTGCGTGCCATTCCGATGGCCTTCAAAAATAAATACTTTAAAATCTCATAAAAATTTATAAATACAGAGAGGCAGCTGGTTTTAAATAGGAACCTGGTCCATCATAATATGCATCTCTGACAAAAATTTGGTAAACCTATAGTCAATCTTTTTTGTGATATCACGGTAACGTCATCAGGGTTGACGCCACTAAGCCTTCAAATAAATACATTAAAAGTTTCATACAATTTAAAAATAATCAGAGGAAGCTGGTTTTCAATAGGAACCTGGTCCATAATAAGGCGCATCTCTGATAAAAATTTGATGAAGCTACAGTGAATATTTTTCGAGATATTGCGGTACCCTTGACAAGACGGCTGGCCGGACAGACGGACGATGCAGGGGACGACAATACCCTGGCTCTGGCACTTTATGTGCTGGGGGTAAACAGGGACAAGGTCAAGCCATTCCTTGATGAGCTGAAAGTTCACCTGGTGGTTCAACTGCCGTTTCTTATGGGCTTACATAATTTTGTGGTTTACATACCTTTGTGCTGTGTTTTATCCTTCTCTTCCTCTCCAACTGAAGATTTACGTGACCCTGGCTGTGACCCGGACTTTGACCCAGATCCCATCTGCGACAAGGTTGTCTCTGCCCACTGAGCCATAAACGCACGTTGATCCTTGAGGGACATACTCTGTAGCAGTTCTGGATCTGGTGGTTTTACGAGACTCATGGCTAGTGGTGAAATTCTCGCTTTTTCCACCTCCTCTGAAGTCACCGGCTGCAAGATTAATACACCAAGAAATTAACAAACATGTTTATATTCTAAACTTTCACACAAATCACCGGCTGTAAGATTAATACACCAAGAAATTAATAAACATGTTTGTGTTCTAAACTTTCACACAAATCGTCTGCATCACAGCTTTTAAGAGGTAAGTTTTTTTTTTAAGTATCTATCACCATGATATGATATTGAAATAATCCACACATAAAATATTCATATATTTCATAAAGGAAAAAAATACCAGCTAGCTCATTATAAATTTACCATCTCAGGGCTGAAAGGGAAAATAAAAAATAGCACTACTCTTGTCACAAAGTTGCTGAGAAAACCAAGTCTGGTTTCTTATTTGCATCCACGCCATTGAGTCTTATTTATGCATCATGGTGGATGCCATCCTGATGAGGAGAGCATATTGACAGGGATCCAAATACCATTAAAACACATTTGGAAATTGCTGGATGTATGCCCCCAATGTCTGCAACTGGTGTGACCCAGATTGTTGACCTACTGCCCTACTTTTGTTGCCTAACACATCCTCGACTAGGGTCCTGATATACCTGTGTATTAAGGTTCATAAAACCAAACCAAAGCACAGAAAAGTATAGCATTGGCACCAAATGTGTAATGGATGTACATACTGGGAAAGGCATCAATCTTTATATGCTACAAGAAGCTTGGCCAGCCTTCAACTATAAATTATGCTGATGTCCTCAGTGACACAGTAACCGACTCCGTACCCCAGAACACTTGTACACAACTTTTGTTGGAATAATGTAAAATGGTACATAGTGTGAAAAATTCCTATGACCCTAATGTCTTGGACAAGTGAAATCCTATGACCCTAATGTCTGGGACAAGTGAAATCCTTTTGAGGGCAAGTGACTTTCAAATTTCACTTGTCCCATGGACAAGTACTTTTTATTGGCAAATTCAAAATCTCTGTTAAAAATTTCAAATTTTGTTGGCACAACAGGCACATAAACTCATTATGTGACATTATGATTTCCATTAAAACATTTTTTTTTTTAAACAAAACTTAAGTACACTTCATTAGCACAAGTGATATGAGGGAGGACAAGTGAAAATTTTGTGTTCCTTAATTGTCCTACCAACAAGTAATTTCTGAACACTTTTTGTCGCCCTGTGGTATCTTCACCACCTCCACAAAGGCAGTTTCCATCCCAGTACATGTACCACACACCAAGTCTGCACTCAGTGAATTTGACTTGACAGACAAGGACCAAAACAAGGTTCTTAACCCTGAACCACTGATGTCTGGAATGACTTAATGTGTCTTGAGTTAACTCTTTATTTCCCGAGGTACATCACGGACTATTCAAGCCTCTTTTAAAAGAAGTTAATTCTGAATGGTTCGTCCAAAATTTCAGTATTTTTCCTTTATTTGACTTGACTTGGAAATACCTGCATGGAAGTTTTAGTACAAATCACTCCTATGCAAATTTCCACCTGAGCAAAATCACACAGCTAAATATTGTCCGCTTCACTTTGGTAGCAAAGATTTAAAATACATATACCTACTGACTTATTGTACAAAGATGTAACACATTTGTCGTAAAAAAAATTATCGTTGACAACCACACTAAATGCAGCTGGGACTTGTCAGATTTCAACAGTTCATCATATGGGCACATGCAACTGCTTTGCCACTTGACAGGGAGACTTTCCAGGCAGCTGTTGATCACTTGCCTGCTCAACAGATGCTTTGACAACCTCATCTTGACAGCTCTCCAAACTGCTCATATGGGATAGTCACGGGAGCTTTCAGCAGTGTGCTTGTGATTTGATGAGAGCAAAGCCTGTATATGTGCTGGTACCATTGTTTTTAATGACCTTCGAATCCTTTTGCCTCTGATCTGGACCTGCTGAGAGTAACTTTTCTACTTTAAACTGTCAGCCGATGAGAATTGTATACCTTTTTCTAATATTAAACTGCCAGAAATCAGTATATTTGTCTAATGGTTCACTGGGTGAAGTTTACAGGGACCCTTGATACATGATTGTAATTTTGCTGCACACGGCCATGCAAAGTGGCCCTGCCCACAACTAAACCGACATTTGTCTGTGCTTGGAAAATCTATCTGTCACAGCTGGAACTGAGCTACATATATGAACCTATGTCTATATTTCTCCACTTAGATTATGGCATTTTTTCATGAGATCAAGCTTTCTTTATTTCATCTGTGTATACTCAATCCACCCTCCTTATTGCACCAAACATTTGCAGAATACAGCATTCTTCCCTGTATCATAGGTGTTCACTCAAATATTGCACAAAGGGCAGTAGTGTTATCCCTTGTATGCAACCATGACTTCTTACACATCCATCATCTTCTCATTAAAAAAAAACTGAAATAATGCTAATTCCTCTAAGAAGAAACTGAAAAAATGCTAAATACAATGTACTCTATTTCACCATAATTCACGAGCCAATTATACTGTAATATTCAAAATGTACATAAAATTAAGGCCCACTTGGGCAAAAAAAAAAATATATATATATATATGAATGTTTCTCATTTGAAAAAATTTAAAAAATGACTAGGTAACCGGCCCATTTTTTCTTTCTTTTCCAACTGATTTGTTTGTTTTTTGTTTTTTTTGTTTTGTTTTTGTTTGTTTTTTGACCTTCGCTAAATTTTCCAGTGTCCCGTGAAGAGATAATAAATTACTAGAAGTTGCTACTGAGGCTATGTACTCTTGTAGTGATACAGTGTCTCCCAGTTGGACCCAAAACTCAGGCTAACACTCAATACACTAGGCTTAATATACATAACAAAATTAGTCCAGTACATTCCTTCAATCAAATATTTGCCACGAGCAAGTGAAAATGGTCACTTAGGAAGAAAAGACTAACATTCCGCAACATACCTTGATGCCTATTGCAGTAACACCAGCCCCTCCCTCTCTCAGATCCCAGTGTATCTCTCCCACTTGGTGTATGTATTAAACTATTCAAGATCAAACTTACTACAAAAACATAAAAGCTGGAGTCCATCAAACCAGCCTGTTGTTATTGGCCCTTGTAACGCTGACCTTAAGGAGAAACAGCCACTAAATATTTGTCTATATATATATATACTGCATGTGGAATATGGCAGATGTGAACCATTAGAGATCAATAAAACATGAAGAGATAAACTTGCCCCAGTTGAGCTAAGCTGTTTTCAGATGAAAAGATGGACATTTTCGAAAGTAAATAGAACATGGATGTCATGTTTACACAGACAACAAGGAACAAAAAAAAAACCAGTATAAATAGGAAAAAGGTATAAATAATTCAGAACAAAGAGTATAAATTTGTACCTAATCAAATATACCCACAGAGAAAAATTCATTGGAGTCCAAGAATATACACAAATTTATTCCTTATCATATTTCCGCTTCATAGACACTTTGGTTTAAAAATGCTTTGCACAGCCAGCTGAATTATGCATGTATATTTTTTTTTTCACTTTATTCTTTTTTATGTCACATAGTTTAATACTTTGGACATCAAAGGAAATCAGCAACTCCCTGTGTGTAAAATTGAAGTTGTAGTTTATGAGCATCTTGTTCTTTATGATCAAATGCTTTCACCATTTATATTCACCTCTGAAACACGGACATTATACATTTGAGATGGTATTTAAAAAAGTCATGTTGGCACAAAACATTTCAAAACTGCAACAAATATCAAAATGGCTCACAAAAATAATACCATGAACTTCACTTGGCCTCAGATTGCAACACATTTCGAAAGTTAATTTATCTTTGTCTCACCAAGAAACAAAATGTAATTCAATGTTTTAGCATCATAGCTTCACAGGCATGATAATTTGTAATTGTCAGTGATCATTACCATCGATAAAGGATGACCAGGACATTTGACTAGCCTGTTTGACTGACCTTCTTTCACAGTATTGAACATGTATACCAGTTGACATCTGTGTATTCAGCTCAGCATGCACATATTTCCAAACAACAATCCATAATTTACAAGCACATGTATTAGGTGAGGAATGTTTTGCTTGTCAATGGCAGTCAACAGGTGCCTGTTCTCACAGGATAATTGCAGCAGATGCTGACTTTTCCCCTAATGTTATCATGAGCACTTGAGGTAAATGTGACCAGACTTTTTCATTCCAGTCTCTAATTTTCCCATAGTTTGACCTTCGCTTAATTGCAGACTGAAAAAAAGTATTGAATTTTATGAATTTTGCAAGTATGATAAGTGAAATAAAATGCCATAGAGAATTTAAAACTGCTGAATATTCTGCATATATTTTGGCAAATTTGTGAAATTAAGCCTGTGTGAAAAAAATGTAAATTGACACATTTGGAAATAAAGTACATGTATAGCCTTCAAGTTCTTTCTAGAAAGAGCTTTAATTGAAGTAATAACCTGCCCGGTCTTACTTACTATTTATTTGCACAAGTTTCACGTGGTATAACTTATCGGGCAGAGCAAAAAACACACACTTAAGTATTCATGTCCATAATAGGAAATACTGTGAATTCACTTTATTTCGCTGTTTTTATTTTCGCTTATTTCATTGATGGCATAAAACCATGAAAATAACAGCAAAGTGAAATATTATTTTAACATAGGTTTAATAGAAACTTTGTTCAAAATAGTGAAATTAAAATTTCAGTGTTATGCCTGAATCCCCAAAACCGTGAAAATTAAACCACTTGAAAAGAAGTGCATTCACAGTAACTTAAGGTCCCCTGTTGCCACAGACAACATGTACTCATTTTTGGACAAAGACGTGTTATCTTTGAATTATGTACGATAGAGTGGAGCAACAAAAGGCCAATTCCCTTAACTCTCCCCCCCCCCTTAAATCAGCTGATGATCCAACATCAGACCTGCCTGCCTTGCAAAACAAAAAGAAAGTAAAATGTGACCCCAAAAAGAACAGAATTTCCTGAGCAAGCGTGCAATATTCATTTTATATTCAATGACAGTTATTTTCAACTGAAGATGAGTTTTTCTTGGACATTTTGTTTACTTGTCTTAAACTCCATTTGTTGACAAATTTTAAAAATTGTATCCACAGGATCTTTGCTTTATATACAAATCAAAATGGAAACTGCATTGCAAGAAACTTCCGTCATGAATTTCTATAGGTGTCATAACATTTTTCTTACTGGTATTCATTTCAGTCTAATTTGTTCATTTTGTGGCACTATAGCTATATTCAGTGTTTGAAAGCAGATAAGCAGGCAGGCCAGCAACATTGTCTGCCTCCATGTTTTCGACTGGTGTCAACAGCAATGAATAACAATTTGAGAAGTTAAGATGAGACCTATAAAAACGGCATAACCTGGGTCAGTAGCTTTCCTTGACATGGGTTGGGTACTTCCTGCTTAACTCATGTCATGGAAAGATGTTGATTCAGTTTTAACTCATTCCATACCAGTCCCTGATTTTTTTGTATATTTACCTGGATTTAAGACGCGAATTGCATATTTAAATTCTTCATGAAACATTGAAAGAGCTTTCATTCAAGTACCAACATGCCTATGGTCTTACGTCAGTGGTTCTGGCACTGCCTGGAAAGTCATGCTGCAGCTGCCCTTGCAACAGCTGCAGCATGACTTGCCAGGCAGTGCCAGAACCACTGACCAAGGCCTGTGACCATAGTATGGAATGAGTTAATTCAAGAGGCTTCACTGATTTTAACAGAACACCAGCTCTTTCAGTGCTCAGATAGCAAGGCCCTGATCAATTGTTTTTTGTCTTGCCTGCTAGGTTATGTCGCAGGCAGCTGAGGCATGACTTGCCAGGCAATGCAAAACTACTGACACATGTAGCACATACACTTGAGAAAGAGCTCTTTAAGTGAGGATTTAAATATGCCATTGTCACCTTTGAACCAGTTTTAATGTACGGCTAAATCTATTTCTGGTTAGGAAAGTGTTAAAATATATCCACCCACATTGAATGCATTATGTGTAAATCAATATGATCAGATCTGAACTGTGTTTTCCACTTCCCCTATTTTATGACATCAATAATAATATATGAACCCTGTATGTTTAGTACACATTGCTTTCATGTGTGACTGTTGCCTGCATGTATCAACGTTAATTTTCCATTAATTTTCATTTAATGTGTTTAGCTCTTTCTGTTGTTAACATGTTTTTCTGATTTTGTAACCACTTCAGATCCTGGCATTACAGAAAGGGTTAATGGCCCTTTAATCCTCTCGAGGCTGAGTCAACAGCTTTCACTGGTGCACTCTGGGTACACCAAACACAGCATGTACCAACAAAAGCTGTTGAGTGGACTCTCATTTCCATATCCCATATCAGAGGCAGACCATGCCCACAACATCAGAAACTTCCTGGTAAATTTTTCTATGAAAAAAGTCGCATGCTGATATGCATCTGTGTTAGGTCACTCAAAATCAGTGCCAAGTCGTCCATCACGTACAGTGGTACTCACACATGAAACGTGATCATCCTGGGAGAAGGCTTCAGGATATGACCCATGTTTTATAGCCCAGTTTTTTCAGCATGTAGTAGCTGTCTACCCTGTCCCCAATAGGAAGCATGAAGCTGACTGTGTATAAAACTTATATACAAGTGTCTACCGGGAATGTGTGACACTGGAGTGTTTTCCAGCTTTCCCGGGACCCCATTATGCTATCTGTGGACACACGTAGCCTGTGGTCAATCCTCTCTCAGTGTTAATGGTGTTGTTCACCCATGAAAAAGATAGAAATGAACGCAGAAACTAGATAACTCAAAAAGTCTTACGCAAGTGCTAAGTAAGCCTTAAACTTACTTACCAGGTTGGAAGCACTGGGAACAGTGTGATGAGAGGTGTACCTGGAGTCCTGGATCCCACAGCTGGGATACTAAGGGCTTGACAGTTGCCTGGCCATGCTCCGATGGCAACATTAGCTCCACTAACGCCTAATAACTGGGATAACCTTGGCTTAGTCTGCCCATGCTAATCCCCGTGATTATCTACCGCATGGTCAGGGAGGCACTGAGTGGCCTGTTTGCTGTGACCGGCCTTGGTCCCTGGCCAGACTGTCACTCATATACAGTACACTCATGTGGGTCATCCCACTCACCATACATTGGTGATGCCCACTGTCAATTGGGGTGGTGGGGGGAGGAGGGGGGGGGCAGGATATTGTCAACTTACTTTGACACGCTACTACTTCCTGCAAATTTTCATTACATGGGTTGTTTAATATATTGTCTGTCATAAACAATGAAACGTATCAAAAGAATACAAATTTAAACCATAAATAAATTCTCACCAAAATATGCCGTCTGCAAAACAGTTTTGAGAAATAACCCTAGCTGCCCCTCTCAGGATTATTTTACAAATTTTGTTTGTTTCCAATACAAGAGCTATACATGTTTCAAAAGGGGAACGCCCCCATCACAGAGGTCTTGGTTATACACCCCAGCTGTTTCAATGACTGAAAACATTCAACCTTCAAATAATGACCCAGGGGATCAATATAGGATACAGGCACAATGAAACAGAGATCACCATGAGTACAGTCTATGTGTATAACACTGAAACATCAAGAAATCACCATATATATAAGTATCTGCTGAACACCACGAGTCTGAACATGATAAAAATACATGTATTTCACAAGTTTCTTTTTTTTTTCTTTTTTAACCCTGTCCCCTTGAATTCAGACTGAGTCAACAGCTTTCCTCAGCATGGGTTGGGTACTAAGTGCCCAACCCATGCCGAGGAAAGCTGTTGACCTGGGTCATGTTGTCTTGACAAGTCTCATCTTCAATTCTCAGTCAAATTGTTTTCCATTACTGTTGAAATCAGTTGAAAACGCTGAAGCAGACGACATTTGGCCACCAGCCGGTTTTGGCCGGTTTAAGTGGGAAAGGGTTAATTGCAAGAACTGCATGGACTTAGCAGGCTGCCTGTTTCTTTAATATTATGAAAGACCTGGCTAATTTCTGTGTAAACAATGAATTGTTGCCACTGTTATGATATGACTTGCAGCTATTCTACTTGCGCTTTCTACATACCAGGCCATTGGTAAACTTCTGTAAAGCTTTAACTTAGTGAGCCCTGACCCAGTTGTCCATTCTAAGAATTATCCAATCTCCGGGGGCCTGAGTTACCCTCTGAATGGTCATAATCCCTCACACACAATTGTACTTTATAGCCTGCCTTTCAGTCTCAACAGGTTTTATTATGGACTTAATTTCTGCTATCCAAACACCATTTAACTTGACAATTTTTTGTCAAAACAGTGTATAAATGCAAGCAAAGTGGTAACAGTAAAAAGGATTGTCATAAGGAGGTGTAAATCTGGTGCCGGGACAGAGTGACAGATCCTGATTGAGGGATGAGGTGGGACCGGTACAATGTATTCACAATGTGATGTAACCTGGTGAGCCCTGCCCTGAGGGGGCGGGGCACGAGGAGGGCTCTGCCTGCAAGTTGCAGAAAAATGAGGTTATGTCGTGTGTTCACAGTTCACAGTTCACAGTGCAGTGGTCCCCCCTCTTATAAGGCCACCCTGAAGTGGCCACCCTCTCTACAAAGGCCACTTTTCCATGCAGCAAGTACAGTAGTCCCTCCTCTGAGAGACCGCCCCTAGTGCCACCCAAAAGGCGGTCACATAAAGCAGTTGGTCCCTCAAAGGAGGTATAAATAACATGAAAAGTACTACAGACAGTCCGGACAACAGTGGTCTCTCAAAGGAGGTGGTCTCCCAAAGGAATGGTCTTTCAAAGGAGGGACTACCGTACAGCATTTTCATTGTATTTTGCCCTTCAAAGGAAGGCACCCATCTTACAACAGGTGGACCATGGTATTAATGATTTATTCTGACAGTCAGTTATGTTTTGAATCCAAAGTCTTTCACAGTTCATGATAAAAATTAATCTGAATTAACACTTCACAGAAAATTTAAAAAAAAAATGACTGTAAATGAAAATTACCTCTAGCCCCTCTATTTTCTATGTGACCTTAGTCTCATCCCAACATACATAGCCAAGTATCATAATAAACAGTGTCACTGTTGACTGACCATGTGTTTCTGACAGACCACAACACAATGAATCATTGAAAGACTACATGTCTGGGTGACCACCCAGTTAAAAGACCATGAAGATCCCTACTGCTGAGACGCCAACATTTAGGGATGCTAATGTGTATAAAAGTATACTTTGGGCCTGAACTTCAAATTTTCTCGTGGGTGGTGATGGTGGTGGCGTGGTGGTGGTGGTGGTGGTGGGGGGGGGAGCAGGAAGTAGGAAGGACTGTTTTATTACTTGCTGCATACACAGTGTTCATCCTTTTATCTGTAATACACATTTAGGAGGCTGCTATGGGGTTATGAGCAAGAGGGGAGTTTTAAGTTAAAAGCACAAAGGAGCACGGGCAGAATGACTTGAAAATATAATGGAGCTGCGGATGTGGACACAGGAGCAGGAAACACCAAAACACCTGAAACCAGAACAGCCGACACCAACAAACTGAGTACCCCCTGCTTTGCACACCCATGGGTCCTGTGACCTTGAAAATGAGGTCAAGGTCACCAAAATGTAATCAGGTCAGAAAATAGTGTCAAAAAGGTAAAACTGAGGTAAATTTAAGTTTAATGTGGCCCTGGAATCATGAGATATTTTGCTTGCAAGAATTTGGCTACAGAGGGACAGTTGAAAGCTGAAAAAGCTTCTCCCCGAAACTTTGCTTGCAAGGGGTTAAAAATATCAGGGGAGCAGGGGACTATAAGGGACTGATTTTTGAGAGAGCATGGGAGCTGAGCAGGGATTCCCCATTCAAAGCCTAACTCGGGTTCAAAGCACTGACAGCAGCTTTCAGTTTCCCTTGACCAAAGACAGGTCTCAAATTTACTGAAAGCCAGAACTGAAGGTGCTCTCCCTATCTCAGTGCCTCTATATAGCTTTCGAAGTATGCTCTCCAGTGTCTTAATGCAGTTTGCTTTTGTATCCCGTAATCATGCAATTAACTCAACCTCTTTCTTCTGCCCTCGAAATCTGCAATCTCCAGGCCTGCAATGTTATGGCAAATTTTCCTGCAGTTGGCTTAGAAAGTGAATTTTTAATTAGGTCTCACTTTCTAGTTTACCTGTCAATAATTTATCGAGATATTGATTGAACATCGTATCTCCAAGGATGCCATGCACCTGTGTGTGTATACCTGTATATACCTTAGTGTGGAGGCTTCTTGGACATGTACATCTGTCAAAGTGTCCTGAATTACATAGAAACCAATGCATGTGTAAGCAATAAACATAGTACATACCATGTTAAGATTCCAGTATTAATGCTGAATCTTCAGCAATAACCAGTTGACATATCCTCCAATTACATCCATCTACTAGTCACGCACATGTATAGCCGATGGTTCTTCCAGAAATGATTTCTGTTTCACGAGTTCAGGTGTACGTTACTGGCACATTGCTGTTGGACCCTGCCGTTAGTCATAATGCATGCATGCTTCCTATCTGACTACAATGATAAACATTCAAACCGGGCTCACTGAACCTGTATTGTAGCCTCAAAAAGGAAATGTCTCTCTTCCCTGGAAAACCTGTCAGCACCCTCTATGGCAGCTACAGTGGATGTAGACAGCTGTAGTGATGGCAGGGGATAGGCTGGACTGAACTACATTGTACATGGACCTACTTACCTCGACCCACAGTTGCCACTCCAGCAAATACAGAGATCCTACTTTTCAACTCACCAGAAAATATACAGGTTTTTCTTCCTTTCTTTTTCCCTTTGTGCACATGTCTGACTGAACTTTTATCTTCATGTACCTGTGTGAGCTTTCTACTCACACACAAAATAGAATGCAATAAAGTACAATAAACACAAATTTATGATTCGCCCGAAGGCTGCTCAAACATCAGGGTATGTACCTAAATTGGCAAAGGAACTTCTACAGATTTTTTTTAAATACTTCTAAGTGTTGATACTCTGTTACAACTCTCGTGCTGATCCCTCAAACTGTATTGTTTGTTGTTTATATCCCTCAGTTCATGTATTTACAACTATATGGTATATTTGTGGGACTGGGCAAAACAATTAACTCTTTAAGTGCCAATTTTTTAACTGAGTCAACAGCTTCTCTTGGTGCGCATTGGGCACGATGCGCCCAATGTGTGCTGAGACAAGCTGTTGACCTGGGGTGTTCTGTCTGTAACTAGAGGCATGCTGGTACTTGAATGAAAGGTCTTTTTACAAGGATACGAATCTGAGATCCTTATGATAATTCAGTCCAGTTCGACTTACGTAGATTGACTTAAGACGTGATTGGCACTGAAAGAGTTAAGAATACCGTGAATGGCCCAAGCTCTGCTGACCCAAAAGCATTTGCCCAGGAAGAAGTCCTAATTTGAGCTGAGCCTCATCTTCAGCTTGAACTGATCTCAAGTGAACAGGGCAAAGCTGAACAAAAAAAAAACAAAAAACAAAAACAAAAAAATCCAAAAAATCACTGGAGTGTTACGTATTGAGTATGTTTGGCTGAAAACCCAGCAAAGCTACATTGAACCAAGGAAGAAGTGGATTATGGTCGCATAGTTTTGGACAAAACTCCATGAACGTGCATGTGCACTAGCAGCACTCCTGTCATGACCATTATAACAAGTACTCTTACTGATCATAATGTAATTTTACAAAAGTAGCTAAAAATCATGAAGTGATAGTGGTGCCACCTAGCCAACACCTTTGGTGGAAAGCAAGTCAAGCTTAATTCCCACCAAGTTTCAAAAGAATCCATCATACAGTTAGGAAACAGTTTGGAAGAAGTTGTTTATTATAAAAACACAAAAGTTGATTGAAATAAAGAACATTTGGTGGCAAAAATAAGATCCAAGTGTACTCAGCTTATGTTGCATTTTCTATCTTATAATTTGTTATATGGTTGTACAGAACAAGATACTTGAAGATTTATTTCAATACAAATTTTAAAATTTATACAAAAATAAAGAACTGCAGTATCACATGGTTCATCAACTTGGTACAGGACTGCTCTGGAAACATCAATGCCCAACATTTAAGTCATCTACTGTCTTTTTGAGAAGTCAAATTTCCAAGTCTTCATAAACTCTTGAAGACAATATACTATGATGTATGAAGGACAATCAGATAAACTCAACTGAATGTACATTAAAAACAAAAACAAAAAAACTTTAAAGTTCTAACAATTTGTACAACTTTTGGAAATGCACATTCATGTCCATGCAATCTGACTACAGCAATATCATCTTTGACACGCATAATCCGTAAGAGACTTTGTTCCACACACTAAGATGGAGCAGTTGTGTTCTGGTAATTATTCCACTAGATCCAGGCAGCATGCTGAAGCATGGTCACTGACCACAGAGCTTCCAAATGTTCTATAATGTTATAATGTGTGTATATTCTAATTACCTCCATTTTGTGGGATATATATATACATATACATATACATCCCAGAATTTGTTTCTTTTTTTTTTTACTTTCATTTTTGTATTTCAACATCTCACAATAAATGAGAAAAAAAGTTTTTTGTGTGCTTAAGTTGACAATTTGTTTGCAACCTCTGACTGCAAATTGAAGCATACTTTATTCCAGAATACTAAAGCCATTAAAAAAAATAGTAAGGCTACATTTGCTTTTGCTGGATCATTTTCACTCCCTACAAACACCAAATCCACCATACATGGATAAGGATGTATTCTGCAATAATAAAGCTATCTTTGGTCACCTTTAATTTTTCTTTCTATCCCACTTGCTTCCTTGTAGTGTAAAACAACTCCAAAAACTGCACTCTCGTTCTGGTTCCAAAACAGGACATCATTTCCTTGCAGTGAATTTCACTATGGAATTTTGATATATAGGCTGATAACTTCTCCTACCATAAACCAAAGCCCTGCTGAAAAAATAATCCCTGCCAAGAATATTTTTTTGGGAGGGTGACCTCAATTCTAGTACTGTTGTCATCACTATTCTCAGTAAACAAAGATAAACTCCTTGGGTTGGAAACATTCGATACCCAGGAAAATGTTATCATGACAAAAACAAACTCTTCACCTAATATATGACTTTTACACCAGGTTTCCGCTGCAGACATGTGACTCAAAGGGTTGCTAGGTCCAGGGTTGGGTTTGAGCACACAAGGAGGCAGAGGGCGAAGGGGTAAAAGTCTCTTCACCCTCCAACCCCTTGTGGGCTTAAACCCCAATAAAAACCCCCCTCAGCAAGGCCACATGTCTGTGGCTACCTTGGGTGGGGCGCTACTTTTTTTTCAGATGTACGTTATAACCTCATGTCACTCTAAGAACATGCTCTACAATAACTTTGCTCTACAATAATGAGCGTTCCTCTACAATAACCAATTTGCAAGTTCCGCTAGCATGTCCATCTTTATTAAAAAAAACTTCAAAAGCTGAACGATAATCACGCGCTACACAAAGCAAACACTATCAGTACTGAACGAACACTAGGAAATACAAGGCTACCTGCAAATGAAGTTGTGAACATGTTATGCATTCTAGCTGTGTGTAGAAAAAATGTCTAAAATAGATCTACAGAAATAAGAGAGAAACAGAGGAGACTACATGTAGGTGCCAATCTAGCAGACACTACAGAACACCTATCAACTCTAACCATGCCTCTGCTTGCTCAACCAGTACCTTGTCTCTAATCTTTCCACACTGCCGCAACACAAATTCCCACTCGGGACTGCAGTCCAGCTATGAATGTACACGAATATAGTAAATATCAACTGTTGTAGAGACAAGATGTCAAACATCTATTCGTAAGTCCATGTAAAAGCATAAGGCATAACCAGAATAGACTTTTAAGTGGGTACAGTGCTGCATTGCCGATTGTGTACATTGACTCTTCGAAATGTTTCCTTCGTTGAATTCTCATGTCAAACCAGCATACATGTACACACAGACTTAGCAAAAGATTTATCATATTGTTACAAAGTATCAGGTCTTGAAGTTCACAAAAAAAATATGTTACATTCCCACCTACAGATTACGTCACTGTACATTTCTTCTGTAATGACTTAGATGATCTTAAAGCACTGCAAAAACCGGTCATTCTCCAATTCGTAAATGTTTCCTGTTGGCAACTGTTTCATATATCCTGTGTTCGACAATTTCAATATGCTTCAATATGATATATTCACACATGATGAGTATCACTCACTCAGCTCTATGCATGATTACACTCTGATACTTCCGGCATCTTTATACAGTATTCATTGACTCAGAAAACACAATTTACGGTTAGAACTGTTATACAACATGTTAATGTACTGATGGGGTAACGGAGGGGGAAGAGGGAGGAATTTAGCACATTAGTACGAAAGCCAATAAATCTAATCTAATATAAAACAATGTAACCAAAATAATTAATGAAAACTACGCGTACAAATTAGGCTATCGCTCTGCTTACAGGGAAGACACATACCATATTATCAGTTTTTAGTGCCCCTGTCTCTTTAAGCCCCCCCCCCCCTCCAAGTTTTCTGACTCGGAAAAATGCAGAAATAATTTTTACCATTAATTATGTGAAAAAAAAAATTGTTATAATATTCAAATCATAGATCTGAACTTCAGTTTCACATGGAAATTCCTTAAGTGCCCTGCCTTTAACCCTAACCCTACCTAACCCTAACCCTGACCCTAGGAACTAAATAGGAATTATACAGTTCAGGAAGAGCAATGTTAACTCTTTCTGGCTCCATTGCCAAGGGGTTAAAAAGAACTGAATATACAGTGGTGCCTGAACATTTTGAAAGGCAACTTCAGTGAGTGATCCCCTGCCTGGGGGGGGGGGGGGACTTTTAAGATACTGTGCTTGGTAATTTTTACTGTCTTTTATATGTCCTATAAAAGATCACCTGTGTTGAGAGACCATAAGGTGGCTATCATGAGGGTGGTCTTTCAGGGAAGGTTCCAATGTGTATGCATGTATTCTACTTAGACTCACTCATGCTACATGACAGTGATAAAGGCTTCTGTCAACACTTTCTGCAATGGCTGGCAATTAAGTCAGGCCAGAGGTTTGTTATTTTCAGTTTGCCTCAAAAACTGGGCAAGAAGGAGAAATAAAAATAAAAATGAAATTCGTGCAATTGAAAAAACATGACTTCAGAATAAAGGGAAGCAGGGAAAAAAATAACTCTTGACACACTGATCATCACTTTTAACTTCTGCAAAGCAAAACTATAAACTCAAACACTCCATATAATATCCACTGTCTATAACAATAAATCTCTCTCTGCACCAGTCTCTGTATGTTGCACTATGCTTTCAGACTTGGTCATGGTGCAAGCTACTAAGAGATGGAACAGAATCTGTAAGATCTTCCACGTGGGATCCAAAAAATCTGCAGATATTTGTATTCGCTGTCGCACGACACTGACAGGTAGACATGCAGGTCTGTTGGACGCAAGAGGATGTTACTGTCTCCTGCCACGGCAACCCGTATCATTGTCAAATATCCTGATTATCAAGCCATTTACACTTTAGTTGTGCCTGGGTACTACTATCTGTCTTATCTTGTTACCACAGTGATCTGAAGAGATCATATTAACCCTTCAAACAAAAAGAAGCCACAGAAAATTGTTGTACAGGGACCTCCTTGATAAGTCTTACATGCAGTTTTCATTCTAAATATTTTCTTCTTATGCATGGGCAAAATTACGTGAAAGACCTTAAGCAGATAGCAATTAACATGTACATCCTGGTAGTTCTAGGTAATTTGAAAATGAAATGGTTAACTTGAATTCAATGCAATGATATTCTTTAAAATATCTGGTGATCTGACATCATTATAATTGTTTTACACCCATAGATTGAGACACCAGTTCAAAGGGGAGGGGACAGACAAATAAAGACAATAAAGTTGCCGGATTGGGTCAAACGAGAGCTCAAGGGGGAGGTGCCTGCTAAATAAAGAAAGTCATTTGCATGAAACTCAAAAGTGTGCACAGATTAAGCATTTAAGTTTGCATGTGCCAAGGAAGACTTCAAATTAAAGACACCAAAGCAAAGCTATATGATACACTGACGAAGCTTTGTATTGGCCATGCCCCGCCCACAACGGCTCCTGTTTATAAGGATAAAAGCTTTGCAACGGCCACATTAGGCCCTACCCAAAATGGTTCCTGCTTACAAGGATAAAAGCTTTGCAGTGGCTGTGCCCCCGCCCCACCCAAAACGGTTCCTGTTTACAAGGATAAAGCTTTGCGATGGCCACGCCCCACCCAAAATAGTTCTGCTAGACAAATCATAATGACGAAGCTTTGCAAATGGACATGCTCTGCCCAAAAACGGTTCCTTGTACATTTAATTGCAAATATCCTGGCAAAAACAGACAGATTAACGGCAAAGTAATACAGATGCATTTGACACAAAGAGCACCAAACACATACAACACAAACGCCTAAAATGAATGAGGATGATCAGGGGGTGTGTTGATGCAGTTATTGTGTGTGTAATAATGAAAAATAATATTTTATTGACCCCTCCCCCCCTCCCCCCCATCTACCTGTCACCAATTTCATGTCATGTCACAAACAGGTAAAATTCTGACTTTGTGGTGACTCTTTGGCTCCCAAGGTTGATTTATATCTGGACTGTTGCTCAAGTCACAACAATTCTGGATTAACCCTACACTTCGTGGTACACATGATACCATTGAAGTATACTTCAATTCTGCATTCAGGTTTTTCAAGAATATATTTTCCATTCAGTAGCCATGATGGAAAGCATTGATGAGCACTGACTTAATGACCACTTGAACAACTTTCTCTATTTACCATATTGCTATGTAATAAGCCTTTGATATTAACCCTATTTTGAACACTGGAGTTGAAATATTGTGGGAAAAGATAATTAAATCTGGAAACTTTTCACCTTTTTTTTAAAGTCAGATCCAGGGAGACAGGTTGCCCTTAGTTGACAAGGGGCCGTATTGGTTGGAGTATGGTACTAAGCTGGCATGGTTTGCTGCTTAATTTTTGCATTGCATTACATGTATATTTTTATTAACTCTTTAAGTCCCAAATTTTGGACTGAGCCAACAGCTTTTCTCGGCACACATCGGGCGCATTGTGCCCAATGTGCGCTGAGAAAAGCTGTTGACCTGGGATATTTTCTCTGGAACTAGAGGCATGCTGGTACTTGAATGAAAGATATCTTTATGAGGAATACGAATCTGAGATCCTAATGATAACTCAGACTAGTACGACTTTGGTAGATCAACTTTAGACGTGATTGGTACTGAAACAGTTAGCCCTTTCACTCTCAAAGTCCACAAAGGACGGCTGTTGACCCAAGCCATTATATTCAATGGAACTATAAGTATGCTGGTACTCGAGTGAAAGGTCTTGCCACAAGGAATATGAATATAGCATCTTCATTATAATTGAGAGCAGTTTGTCTTGAGTAGCTGGACTTGAGTCACTGTTGGCATTGAAAGACTTAATACAAATAAGGCTCCCGTGGCCCAAGCACCACTGGCTAAAACATGCCAAAATCTATTTTTAAAAAACAGCCCCACAATTTTATCCCGGGTGTGTTGGCACTTGAACAGAAACTCTCTCCATGAGGGATCTGACTTTCTTTACAGTCTCCAATTCAGTTCACTTGATTATACTGTCAGAATCTTAACTAGTGAGTTGCGAAGTTAAGAATTTAAAATTCTGAGTCCCTTTCTTTCCTTCTCTCTCCTATTTTGGGAAGCTGATATGGGATAGGATTTAACCAAAGTTGTCAATTTGTTATAGTCAACAAAAAAATGCTTCACTTCATTGCATCCATATTGCAATTTACTTTATACATAATGATAACCAACACCAGTTAATTTTAGACATACACTGGAGATGTTTAGAAATTTGTTGGAGGGTCAGGTTGGTTGGGTTACGAAGTCATGCATAAATGCTGGAACCTGTAAACTCGGCTATATATATACGTAGTTAGTATCACATAAAAATTCTACTAATTTTTTTTTTTTGCAACCACTATGAGGGAAAAACCCCCTGAAATTAATAGCCAAAAGAGTATTTTAGTGTCACCATAGTTACCACATGACATCACTTTTTCATAAAATCTCAGTGGGATGAAAAAAATGTACAATTAAGCAAATGTGAAATTCATCAGAAAACGGATGGGAAATCTCAAGAAAACAATCTCAAGTAGAGAGTCGTATGAAAGTAAGGGCAGAGTTTTCCTGCCTCTCTGTCAAAGGCTTGAAAGTCTGCTCTGCAGGCAAGGGTGGGACGGACAATGGGGATAATTGATATGATCTCAAAGCAACAGTGAGATCGCGATCTCAGCACAATGGATCTCATGCAAAATACACCACTAGGTATAGCTACCTTGCCACTTAAGTCAGCACTCTGAAACACAAACATTCAAACATCACCGTTATCACATGTATGTACACAGACACTGCTCAGTCCCATTATCTGAAATTAAAACCAATTAAAACTGCTCGCAGTTGATGACAATCCATTCACATCTTGTCAACATATACACATAAGTTGTAATTATGACATAAAAACAAACACAACAACAGATAATTACAACAGATATAAAATTATTTTGATTACCATCGCTTGTCCTGAACCCCTGAAAAATATCTTGAGCCCAAAACTCTGGGACCGTTTTTGTTTGTTTGTTTTTTTTCCAAAATGATAAAGAGAATTTACAAGACCTTGGGGTTCCTGTCATCATCATGTTACTGTGACCGTATACATTTTTTGTACCAAATGTCCCTAGGAGATACACAATGTATTTACAAAGATGAACTGTTTTTGAGGTCACAGGAGTTCCCTCAGGGCCATCCTGAAGGGAATTAGTCAGAGCGGAGAGACACAAACAAGTGACCTTGTCCCTCATGTGGCCTGGTTGACCTGGAGAATCCTCTGGTTCAATGTGGACAACACATCACACCACAACACCTCATAAAACTCTACTACGTGTATCGCTGTATGAGCAAACTTCCAACATTAAACATGTAAGCTGGACTGCCTTTCACTAGCTATTAGCCAGTTAGCCGCATGCAGACAAGAGACTAGATTTGGCTAAAGACGTTTATCATCTTTTTAGCTAATTTGACTGCAGCAATTTTACATCGTAGTCCATACAATAACGATTCAGTTTCTGATACCTAACTATAGCCCACCAATGCAACCTTTTAGAGTGATAAACTGACAGGTCTTTATTACATGTATGCTCAAGTGCACAAAATCAGGCCTAACATCCCATAATACTTTTGCGCCCAGGACAGCTTGATGGAATATGTCATGTCTGATGCTCTGATCTACATGATGGCAGCACCTATTTTCTATGTCACATGACATTTTTGACCAATGAATGAAGTGGCACTTGTTCATTACCCAGGTGTCTCCACCTGCAACAGGTGGATGTCAGGCTGGTCTTTTCTGTGGTGCCACCTATAGGTGACATGCCCCATTGGGTTACGATAGAGCATCTTGGGGCACCAATGCAGCACAGTGAAACCTGTCTCGTGAGACCACTCCAATGAGAGACTGCACATCTTTAGAAGAACATCGTATTTGGACACAGTACCATATTTTACATCATTGTACCTCTCATCAGAGACCACCTGTTTTGAGAGACTCCGGCTGTACCTGTCTCTGGGACAGACTCTAAAGATGGACCACTGTCTAGAGTTGTATGTAAACTGTTCCTTGTAAATCAGGAAAGTTTTCGTTTTCATGTGCATATACGCCATTGTCACACCATACTGGCAAGGCCCCTTTAAAGCTTACGACCAGACAGTGTGTATTTCAACCACACTGTTACTTCCTTTGGGACTTGTATCAACTGCAAACAGCTCGACCACTGAAGCATACAAATGTATAAAAGACCAGAATCCAGCTGAACTGAACAATATAAATCCAAATTTTTTGAGGGTAGTAGGTAGGCCAAAATTTTTTTGGCCAAAATCCTCAAATTCTAAAAACAGTAATATAGAATAAGGAAGGATTCATTATTCTATAATAAGGTCACCGTAAAAAGGTATTTGGGTAGGCAGTAAATTCATTGTGTCAGTTAGGTTACAGCAAACAAGGAATATTTTTACTGTGGCCTTATGGCTGCTTGTCAAATATTTGATTGCATGAATGTGGCAACGCCATCTTTGGGAAAATTCTGAAGAATGATCGAATTTGTGATACTTTTATTTTGCAGCTTCCCACCATCTTTTCTCTCACACCACCATATTGTTCATTTGTGGATGCTCAATGTATGCATGAAATAAACATGCAGATAATTTCTTTTCGTTTGAGTCACTTGTGTTCTTCTGGCCACTTTACTTCCCCCAAAAAAGAGTACTTTGCTTTCAACATTGATTAAAATGTCTTCAGAGTAAAATTCAAAGGTGTGAGTCCAGATGTGCATGCTAATGTTCTGAGTCTTGGCGGCAATAACTGACACGACTAAATCTCAGTCAATGATGGGACGGAACAATTATGTTTAGTTTATATCAGTTTTTACCTTGAAAAAAAAAAAATGTCCCAACTCTCCCCCCCCCCCAAAAAAATGAACTAAAATAAAACATAAGACAGGTATCAGAGCGCTTTAAATTGACATTTTTTCGACACTTACCTGTGTTTTAAATCGTGACTGTGTGCGTCGTGCTTTACGCCTCATCACGGGAGCATCCTTCTTGGCACTTTGTTGTTTTTCCTCTTTCTGTTGTGAGAACAATTTCATTTTCTCTGCCAGACTGAGTCTGAAAGAAAAAGAAACATACATACACATGTACTGTATACATGTCACTGACTAAACATTCCGTCAAAAAGTGATTTCAATTATTAAAGTTGACACAGTTATTATTTTCCATGTAGCTGATGCTAAACCCATCAAAAGACTTGCGGCCAGCTTGAACTAGAATGTGTTGTGTAAAACACCTGTACTTTTTTCAAAATAATTATGAATTTACTACATATCACTCCTTGTTAGTGCCCCCCCCCCCCCTTTTCCGATATGGGAAATTCCAAAAGGATACTAACTATCCTTCATTTTACTTGTATATATCTATTCAGCACTAATATTAGACATAAAGGTCTTCAAGTGAGGTTCACTTTAAAGTTCGCAAAAACCCTGAGTGCTGGAACCTGTCTGCCTGGAATTAAGACAGATCTTAATGTAGGTGGGAATGGTGGGTAAGTCCAGTGCCACAAAATGTCAAGGGACCCATCCTTATTTTCCAATATAGGCCTGGCCTCATTTTGATAAGGAACACACGCTGCATACACATGCTGTTTTCGTGGTTAGGCCTAACCTGTTGCACTGTACATCCAACAGAGAGAATTTGAATGTTGACATCTGGAGATGTTTTGTGAGTTTTAATGTCACCTGATGAAACCTACACTATAAATGTATTCACACATGGCTAAGATTGACAGAGATGACTGCATTGCCAGATAGAAGACTTTGGGCCCCATTGACCCTTGGTCTTCTATTGGCCAATACCATCCTCTCCATCAAGCTATGCCATGTACATGTGTTAACTCTTTCAGCGCCAGTCACGTCTAAAGTCAATGTACTAAAGTCAAACTAGTCTGATTTATCACTAAGATCTTAGATTCGTGTTCCTCGTAAAAAAACCTTTCATTCAAGTACCAGCATGCCTCTAGTTCCAGAGAAATATCCCAAGTTAACAGCTTTTCTCGGTGCGCATTGTTCCCAATGTGTGCTAAGAAAAGCTGTTGACTGTGTCCAAAATTTGGCACTTAGAGAGTTAATCCTTCTGTCAACAACAGAGATGTCCCTGGTGTGGGTTGGGTGTTACTTCCTGGAAAGCTGTTGACATGGGTTGCCCCATCTTGACAGGTCTCGTTTACACTTCTCATTTAAACTGTTTTTCCATCAATGTTGAAATCAGTAAAAACAAAATGAAGCCGACATTTTAGCATCAGCTGGCTCGGAAAAGGTTAAAAAAGACAACACAGCACCTCAGGCTGTACACAGGGACTAGAGGAAACTACGTGTACTCCACTGACAGGTACAACTGTACATGGGTCATGTTTGGACATCAGAGAGAATCTCGGGTGGGCATACTGTAGCACAAAAGTGCTCAGGGCCAGAATTCCGCAAAATTTTGCGAGAATCTATTTGGATTTTTGTCAATTAGTTTTCTTTGCAAAGAAGAACAACTTTAGGAGAATCTTTACAAGAATGGATTCTTGCCGAAATTCTGGCCCAGGTGCTGCATACAAGGAATCAAAACTGCGATAAAATGATTTTAAAATGCTACACGAGGGTTTGATAGCACCACACATAGACTAGAAGTGCTATGAAAGATACTTTTAGCCCCATTGTGGACCGAAGGTTATCGTCCCATTGCTGCGAGGTTATTTGGTGGTTCTACAGTCATTTACACTGACTGAAACTCAACCAGGACAGTCCAGATTTCAAAATCCCAGACTAAATGCATTTTATGATGCTTATCCAGTTAACCCATAAAATGCTGATTTAAGTTTGAGTCAAGAGCTTTCCTCGTGGCCCTTTGCATGCAAAGTGTCCCCAGGTAACTGTTGACAAAGACTACTCCTTGCTTTAGACTACATGTAGGCTTGCTGGTATTTGAATGAAAGGTATCTTCATGATGAATTTTGATCTTTTAACCATTATATAATTAACGGTAATGAGAAAACGACTATAGCACTTTTAAGGCTTCATATGAATCTGATCATTTTTTTTTTTTGGCACATCAATACTCCAAAAACTAGAGGGTCACCCATCTACCACCGTACATGCCAAAAAAATCTATGACACTTCCAAGCTGCCCATGATACATGGAGAACAGGTATGTGACACAGAAATGTGATATTTAAAGGCACAAAACAATCACTAGGCTACTGGAAATGGGAGAAGAAAGGACTACATGCAGTGAAACAGAACAGGAACATACTGCCACCTGCTGGGAAAATTTGGCACTACCTGATCAGACATGTACACATCTGTTCAGAACTGAGTCTGTGTGTTTCGATCTCTGAAGTTGCTGTCACTGCTTCTTGCGTCACATGTACATTGATTTTCTTTGTAGTTTTGTTATCTCAAAAATCAAAGTTAGACACAAAATTGCTGGCTTACCATTAAGTACAGAAAAAACATTCTAGACTGTAGACACAAGTATAAAGTATATATCTTACTTGGACAGTTCATCCTCAGACTCGGTTTCTGTATCCTTGGACGTCTGATCTCTGGGTCTGTTCACTATCTCCGGTTGCCGGAGCGTATCCCGGATTCTCTCTGGTGTTGTTGCTCTCTGTTTTTCTGCTGCTTCAGCAGCCTGGGTCACTTCCTCCACTGTGATGGGCTGCGTCATCGATCTCTCCCTCCGTTTCTTATCCAAAAACCTCTTTGCACCAACAGATTTCTTTTTCTCTGTACTCTCCCCCTCCACAGTTGACGTTTTTTCGAGCTGTTTAAACATGGTCATTTTTTCGGAGAGACTCAGTTTTGACATATCGTCCTCTGGTACATCCATCTCCATCGTCATTTGCTGCATCTTTTCAACTTTGTCAGGTTTAGCATCTGTAATTTCCCGGTAATTTATCTCCACAAGTCGATCAAATTCCTCCTCACTGTCATCTTTTGTATTTTCTGGCGTTTCCTCAATTGTTTTCTCAACTGGAGCGGCTGACATTGAGGCTGCTTTCTTACGTTGTGCATTTAATTTCCTTCGAGACCACGACGGGCATTTTATGCCCAATGGAGTGGTTTTTGAAATGGGTTCAAGTTCAGGAATATCTCCTAAATCCTGGAGTGTGATAGGCATAGTTTTATATCGTGGAGCATGACGACGATCGCGTAACTTTACCCGGTGGAAGGGCTGCGGAAATGTGTCACATCCTTTTGTCTTTTTGCTGGTTATAGGTGGCACTTTGGCCTTTGATTGTTCCTCTTGTAACTTTAGCATAGCTGTAGTGGCCTTCCTCATAATCTCGGATCGGAAAATCATGACTGAATCCAACCTGCAAACGTACGTAAAGAAACTCAGGTTTCAATGCATGTCTTGTCTGAGATCTAAATAAACACTGTAGCATTAAACAAATAAATTCTCCGTCCAGAATATAGACAGCCGGCCTCAATTTTAATACCATTTCAGCACAGACTTATTTGGTTCTCATCTGAATCTCTTCGCTTAATCATGCACAGATTCACTTTCCTGTACAAGTTACAAAATGCCACGACGTATTTACAAGATCTGATCAAACAAGAGGCTAGGAATTCATATTCTGTTTACAGAGCTGAATATGTGAATGTGTCCATCACTTGATGCATCACTGCTTACTCAAAACCTTGTTGCTTAAAATCAAACTGCACACACAGTATATCCCATGTCAATATTGACTTAGTGTCTACATATCAATAGTGTCATATCAATCAGAGTCCATGACAGCATGTCAAAAGTACAGTGTTATTTACAGCCTTGGGGAAAACACAACAAGTGTCGGGACATTTTACGAGACACTCCTGCTACAAAAAGTGTTGGTGAAGCTGGAGAAAATTTTCTGACATTTTTTTTTCAGATTTGTCTGATTTTTTATGTTTACACAATAATTCAGAGTTTTTTTATTCTCGCACATTGGTAATTTGTAGGAAGGATCACAGGCATGTTTGGTAACCTACTACATATGAAATAATATTATTCTAATCAAGAACCTGCATAATGCGACATTCCATTCTGACCACAATTCATGAGCTGAACAATATAAGGTTTCGTTCTTGAGTAAAGACCAATCCACTTTACAGCTTTTTACTTTAGTGCACAGCAATTGACTGCTTGTACTTGTCAATCAGCTGTTTAAAACACCTCCGATTCAATCAGTCCAAAAACTTAAGTGAAAATCAAGTTAAATATGTTTTTTGAAGGAATAATCTCTCAAGCTTTCAATGAAGCTATCTGTTCTGATTTTTTTCCTTTGTTTGAAGATTTACAAGTCATCTGAAAATCACATCTTTTAAATCTAAAAATTTGAAAAATACTCACAAAAAGTAAAAAAAACAATTATCTCAGGATAATGTTCTAAACCTAATTTTCATTCAGTTTAGGGCTGTTTTACCCAAAAGTTTGACCAGCATTTGCAAAACTTTGTGGTTTGGTGAAATTGACATGCATCATGCCAGTCACATTTATTATGGGAATTGATCATAGTCACTTCAAAGGAGTTCTGCTTGATCAATTTCTGTTCAATTTGCCCCAAAGTGTCAAGATGAAAATTTCTGTTTGCTTCATTTTTACTGAAATTTCTCATCATTTTTTGGGGGGAAAGATATAGATTTGATTTATCTGACTAGCATATCATGAGCCAACAGCTTTCTTTCTGTGAAAGTTGATCACATTTCTGTGTCTGTTGTCTTTTGTTGCCTTGTATCTTTGGTTTCTTTGCAGGAAAGGGACAGGAATATTTATGGATTCCTTTCCTGAGAGTAAGTTTAAGTTTGAATTTTACTATTCTACGTGTATTTATGCACAGACTAGTTTATATACGTTCTTCAAGTATTGCCATTATAAGCAATAACTTGTTTTACAGCATGTATTTATGTATTTGCTGATATTTCACATTCATATGTCCTTAACATTCAGTCCGGTTGTCTTTACCGTACACTAGGGAAAGGCAAGCAGACGCCATCATATGAATGGCATGTCCATGAATTTAAGGACGTGAAACATGCTTGATGGTTTCCCAGTAACGACTTGTTTATAAATTCACTTGGTTGCTGAAGCCTAGGACTTTCTAAATTTTGATCGAACGTGATAATACGCTAATTAATTTAAAGGTTTAGACTTATACGATCACGGGAACAGCTATAGAGCATAGAGAGATCGGATTGGGGTATTTTTTGTGTGTGTTGAGAACTACACAGAAGATGTGGCACTGTTGCTCCTGTTTGTATAATTACATGTACACCTAACCCACCCCCTGGAAAACTGTTGACTCAGCCTCATTCTGACCAGAAAGGGTTACGTGGGTTTGAAAAGTGAAGACTCTGACATTTGGTAAAAATATAGAGTGTAGTGATAGATTTTCACCAAAAAAAAAAAAAAAAAAAATGTTATGGGCTATAGAAGTGAGGGGATCATATCTTCTCATTGAAGAAGGACAGCTTGACAAGCAGTGCCACCTATGTGTGACTGTATCTTTCTACAAGACTTTGGTATATTGCACTGATCCTCCCAGCACCAATCACAAAAGTGTCTCACATGATGAGACTATCATGGAATCATAAGAACTTCAGTTTGATGATAAGCATACATCTACACCCCCACAACTAGTGAGGATCAGTATGGAATTTATCTTGACCTTATCAATCTGATTCCACACAGTCCTTTGTAAGTCAAGACCAATAGCATGCAGAGCTGTGTTTACCTTATGCTGTGTTGACAACAACAATAATTTGTTTATCTGTGGGCCTAAGTGCCCTTGTCTTATCATGTTTAAGGCTTTAACCACTCTCCTGTTAAACCAAATTTTAACTCCTTCCAAACCACTGATGAATATCTCCAATATTTAACCGGAATTAAATGACAATTCAATATCGTAAGTCTTCATAGAAAGAGTGTTCACTCAAGCAGCAACACACTGAGGGTACAGTAACACATCTGGTGTATACATATAAGTAACACACCTGGTGTAAAGTATGTAACACATCGGGTATATAGTAACATTCTTAGTCCAAAGTAACACTCCTGGTGTAAACTATGCAACACACATGGTATACAGTAACATTCTTGGTCTAAAGTAACACAACTGGTGTACAGTTATACCCTTGGTGTAGTAACACCTGGTGTACAGTAACACTCTTGGTGTCTAAACCATGTTTCTTGTCACTGCTGCAGGGATTTCTTCTGCAGTTTTTCAAGTTTAATCCCTGTGGATGTCTCTTGTATGAGAACTACTTTCTGTGACCAAAATGCTGGACTTCGAAATTTGCCATGGAGAACTAGTGTTCTCTCTACTCTATTTCACAAAAAAATAAATGTATCAGTTAGGCGCCTGCAGGATTCGAACCCGCACTGATTTCCAAGGGTTGAAGCGACTGCTCTAACCTCTGCACCATCCAGTGTGACCTGGTCATTGAGGCACGTTTTGTATCTTTTTTCATGCTCAGTGGATCGTGCCAAGGAAGACCTGGCACGTGGGTGTACAGACAGGTCAAAAATTAGTTCTAAACAGCACACAGCTGACCATTTTCATAGCTTTATCACCTGGACACGTGGCCCAGAGATCTGAAACAAACACAGACAGTACCAGGCATGGTCTGTGAGGCCACGGAAATCAACCACTTTCTCAGCCACATTTTGAACTAAACTGGTGCTGGTGTGTATTTTTATATCTTGTAAATTTACCAAAATCTGTCATAAAAATGCTCAGTTGAGGAATTAAGTATATAAAGGGGGGCCTAAATCTAAAAAAATAATAATAATAAATTGGTTGACACTGGAAGAAAGAATAAAATACCGTACATTATCACTTTTATACAAGTCTGTGAGCAAAATGGCACCCACCGTTATGCAGGAAATGTTTGAATATGTAAAGCATAAACATTCAGTGAATTCAAAATCTGCTGCCTGCAATAATTCATATGTGGCCAAACCAAGAACTCAATACATAAAAAGTGCTTTTAGTCAATCAGGTGCAATATTATGGAATAATCTTCCTAGTTCTGTCAAAGAGTCTCCAAGTGTATCTTCATTTAAGAGAAAGTGTGCATCATATCTGGTGTCACTGAGGGTTTCGTAGCTGTTCTTTGTAATCAATGTGTGTTTACCTGTCTTGCCCATTGTATATTGTATGTAATATTCTGTACCTTTAAATGTATATGTACTTCAATGAGGGCCTCAGGGGAGCTTAGTCATGATTCATTAGCTGAGTTACCCTCTTGAAATAAATTTATATATATATATATATATATATTATATGTATGTATATATATATATATACATATATATCACAAAACAACATTTTTCTTTCTCCAATAAATAACTGAAATGTGTGTTGTTGGTTTTTTTTTGTTTTGTTTTTTTGTTTTTCTAAGCTATTGTACATGTAATTCAATGGACAACAAATTCTTAAGTTCCAAGCCACAAAGTGCATGATGCCTGTCTATCTCTTTTTTTTTTATTTTGGAAGATAATTGACACAAATAGGTCACAGTGACTCAGAAATTGAAATACTTTCCAGAAATAGAAAAAACCTTTGCTTTGCTTGGAGTGTACCCATTATGTACAATTTGAAAAAATGAGCTTTAACTATCACCCATTATTGGGTGTCACTTTCCTTTCCCAGAGTTTTTTTTTTTTTTTTACATTAAATTTAATAATCTATAATTTTTTTCACGTATCTCACTAGTATGAATGTAACTGGACATAAATATTTTAAAATCTCTATAAACTGTGCGTCCATAGCAGACACTCAATAATGTATATGTTGTATTAATTGTATCAGTGATTGGAATGGACACATACTTCTGAACTACCTGTGCACGCTCAGTCATAGATTAACCCTTCCAGTGCCAAATTTTGGATTGAGTCAACAGCTTTTCATTGGGCGCAATATGCGTCAAGAAAAGCTGTTGACCTGGGGTATTCTCTCTCGAACTACAGGCATGCTGGTACTTGAATGAAAGATCTTTTTATGAGGAATATGACTCTGGGATCCTAATGATAGCTCAGACTAGTTTGACTTAAGTAGATCAACTTCAGACATGATTGGCACTGAATGAGTTAACTGCAGGTACTTGATAAACTTTGAGTAGTTTCTTTGTATCAAACAGATATTAAAAAAGTCACTCACTGGTCAGCTTCCTTGACTTCAAACTCTGTCACCGGCTGTGTCCGCACTCGCCAATCATCTCGGCTTCGTTGCTGGAAACGTTGTCGCCTCATGGCTGCTGTTCCCTGGACCTCGGCGAAGGAAGAAAGTTTTGCCAACAATTGGTCATCAGACAAAGGTGTGTCTCCCTTCTCAGGCTGGATATTTGGTCGTGGGGATGTCACACCGGACGCTCCAGCGGAGTGAGGCCTGATGTAAGCCAAGATCGAGATTCTTTGGATCAGTAATTTTCTCCCTTGTTTTCACGCACAGTATTGAAAAACTCTACAACGTCCCATTTCCATCATTCACACACATCTTAAAGGTGCTGATTTTTCCTCAATATATCAACTTGCAAGTATCTGTGTTACAAGGCTGGTTGTTTACATGCTCCTGCTATCTGTCCCCTTCGTAATCTCCGCGAATAGTTTGTGACCAAAAAAACCCCTGACCCTTTACCATTTAAGGCTATTGTAATCACTCTACATATAACTGAACAATCCAGGAACCCATGGCAACTTGCCGTGTATATAGCCATGAGAGACACATATCCTTCAAACTGACTTTAGACGAGCAGTGCTTTTTCAGGTTTGACATAATCTCTGTAAAAACTCCAGTAATTAGCCCAGTTATTCCTATTGTGGCAGCTATTGGCCAGTCATTCCCGGCTAATGGGCCTATATACCACACAGATACAAGTACCTTGCATGTGTCACTGAGCGTACATCTCTTGATAGGTTATGGCCGAGGAGACTGCAAAGCCCCAGAGGCTACTTTCGGGTGTCATTCCTATACACAAAATCCTAATGGCCTGATATGATGGCATTAAATGTATGTGTCAGAAAGGGTTAAAACAAATTTTCAATTCTACGGACTTCAAGATGCCAACATCTGCACACTGAAAAACAAAATAATCACTTTCACAAGGGAAAGTTTGGAAAAAAAATGTCGCATTTTAATCTTTGTGGAGGGGGCAGTAGTTTAATTTGGATTTCTGTGAAAACCCCTATGGGCCCCAGATCTCTGCCCTGTCCCAGCAGACTGCTATCACTGATAGCTCGTCACCTATTTATATTATTGGCCCCCACGCTCTACAGTGATACCTGCCATTTATGATCATCCTCACTGCCAGCAAAAAGTGGTCTCATGTGACAAGTGGCCTTAAAATGCAGGTAAATTTATCAGGAAAAGACTCTACTGTCATTAACAGGTGGTCTTGTCAACATACATGGTCTCTCCTAAGAGGTGGTCTTTGGAGCAGGTACCCACTGTACTATGTTTGCATAGTACTATTGGCTGTAGATAAATATATTGCATGATCAAGCATGTACTATTATGTTGGATGATACACACTCAAAAGCAAAGCCTAAATGCATACACACATGTACTGTGTCAAATGTCTGTTAAAACTCACTGGCCATTACCAAATATGGATATAAGCTTACAATAATAAATATTTTATTGCAGGTCTATCATGTACACATTATAGAGTAATGTGAAATCATTAAATTTTGTTGTTGTTTTTATTGTTCTGTTGATGATCAAAACAAAAACAGTTAGGATAATTTAAAATATTTGAACTCAGTAAGGTCACTCACACCATTTGTTTTAGACAAAGGAAAAACAAAGAACTAGAAAAGAAGATTTGCTTAAAAGCAAATCTGTCTGTGTGCCTTCAAAAATTGTAAATATTAAATCCTAGAACTTTTGCACTTTAGCGCTTCACATTCCATTAAGCTTATGGCTGGATGAAAATTTCAAGATTTAAATGACTTTGACCTTTGACCTTTAGATATCACATGTAAATTACAAAAATGAACGGTGTTACAACACCTAAAATAAATTAATCCCAACATGAACCAAATCAGATGAAAAGTGACCAAGTTATGGCCAGATGAAACTTTCACAGGACCAAATGACCTTGACCTTTGACCTTTAGATGTCACATGTAAATTACAAAAATGTGCAGTGTTACAATAGCGACAATTTCAGCCAACATAATCAAAATTGGATAAAAACTGACCGAGTTATGGCTGGATGAAAATTTCAAAGGTCCAAATGACCCCACTCTCGCAAGTGGTCTTTGACCTGGAAATGACCTTTGACCTTGATATGACCTCTACCTGAAGTGAACTTTGACCTTTGAAATGACATTTTGACCTAAAATTGACCTTGACATGACCTTTGACCTTGATATGACCTTGACATTTGAGATGACCTTTGCCTTGCTATGATCGAACTCCTATACACTTGGAACTACATCTACTGTAGCATATAAGATACTGAGGATTTAAAACTTTTTAATTAGCCTTCATTTACATAATTTTGAAAATCATGACCCTGCATTAAGAAAAGGCAATACTTCATCTATAGAAGTATAATTGTGTAAAGTTTGGAGTTTCTAGATCTATAGTGGTCTCTGAGAAAAAGGGTGGAAAGAAAGAAAGGAAGGAAGGAAGGAAGGAAGGAAGGAAGGAAGAAAGGAAGGAAGAAAAAGAGAAAGAAAGAGAGAGAGAAAGAGAGAGAGAAAGCTAAAGAAAGAAAGAAAGAAAGAAAGAAAGAAAGAAAGAAAGAAAGAAAGAAAGAAAGAAAGAAAGAAAGAAAGAAAGAAAGAAAGAAAGAAAGAAAGGATAGAAAGAATGAATTTCTGGGAAAACAGTATGTCTGTGTTGGCACACAGACATAAATAGACCTCATGTACATTACTCACAGTTTTAGTGACTGCACTCATAAATTAAATGTCTCAATAGTGTTTACTGGAAAGTGATGTGTATTTACACTGGCTATCTACATTTATGAAAAAGCCGTAAACCATGCTGACTTTATGAGTACATACAGTGCTCCCTCTTTATAACACCGGTGTCAGGGTCCACAAAGTCGATTGTATTTTATTCTACATTTAAGGGTGAATTATCATTTTCTACAGTGAAATTCAAAAGAAGTAACTCGCTGTAGATCACATGACCTAAACATTGTTACAATTTAATTGTGATGCACCTGCATCAGTGACACAATGCATTAACATTTTGACAAAATCGAATGTGTGTGAGGGATGTTTCATTATATGTAAAATGTGATGTGAAACAACAACGATGAACGTAAATAAACATGGCACACCAGGTGGGTGTTGAAAGTAGGCCTAGGGCATATTTTTTGTGTGATGAATACCCAACCAAACATAGAATAAACAAAAACAAAATCTTACATGGCTGGAGAGTGAGTAACCATTTTTCTCTCACTCATAACTGCTATTGGTGGGGAAAATCATTTGTGACCTTTGGTCACTCATGATTTTCCCACCAACAGCCAATCACATAGGCAAGAAAAATTGTAACCCACTCTCAGCCATGTAAGATTCTCCACATTCTGCATCCTGTTCATTCTCAAACAGAACACACCCTGATATGTAAATCCTACTCAGGAAATCCCTCTCTAGGGGCATGATGTCATCACGGCAATGGAATGTTAGTAAACACTGTCATGTGGACTCCATAACACATGGACAAGTACAATCCAACTGACCAATTTGAGAGATGGTATTCTTATGTTAAAAACAGCAGTTGTCATGTAAAACCATGTTGTAACCGTAAGTTACGTGGGTGGGTGTAAACTAGGGTATTATCCAAACGCAGCAATCTTGGTGGTCTCTGAAGAGTCCACTACAAACGAATCCAGTCAGACTGCATAAAAGTCTCACTAGGCAATAAGCTTCACAGACAGGCATTTCTTGCAGTCTTGACATTAGTTGCTTAAACTACAGATTGAAGTATACTTCCAAATGGAAGAATGTCACATTAAGGCAACTATGATTTCAGTGGTTCACACGTCAAAATTTTGTTGTTGTTGTTGTTGGTTGTGGGGGTTTTTATTGTTTTTTTTTTCCTGTGAAGAAAGTGTGTATCTAGAGATCTTGATGTAAACATGTGAAGAACAACCTTGTCTTGGTAGCAGTTAGACACACAGACAGACAGACAGACAGACAGACAGACAGACAGACAGACAGACAGAGACAAACAGCTGCACATATAGCTCAAGAATGAAAAGTTAACATTTTAACAAGCCCTTTGCTGCACATCACTGCACTCTACTGATCTTGGTGTTGTAGGGTCAAGAATTTCTGACCTCATCAACTGTAAATATGTTCAAAATCACTGACAAGATAAACATAAGAAATATTGAGGAGACAGGTTGATTCAGGCTTTGTTTAAGTTATGCGTGTTTAACCATGAAAGGCCTTTCACTGATGTATCTGAATGCAACTTTTCCCATTAAAAATTAAAGAAATGGTCCAGTAGTCTTACATCTCAATTGTTATTCATTCGTTTGTTTGTTTGTAAACAAGAATGGTATAGACAGCTAGCTAACAGGATTCCCTGGTACACCGTGTATTCAATTCAGTCAACAACTTTCCTTGTGACACTCTGGGTACATTGTGGCCAGGAAAACTGTCGACCGAATCCCCCCAGGACCCGTTTTCCTAACTGTGGACTGACCTGAGTCGCATTCTTCGGGGAGTGGATCGGCCAGATTCGGCCTTTGGGGTGGTCGCCTCAATGTGGCTCTGCATCTGGGAGATCCGCTCACGAACGGACAGGACTTTCTGTCCTTCCTCATCGGCCTCAGGCAGTGGACTGACACTCCGTACTGGTCTGAAACAAAGAACGACAATGTCGGTACAGACACAGGCTTGTGGAAAATAGAGCAGCATATTAACAGTAGACCTCACAATGGCAAATACTCCCCTATTTGGGGTCCGGGCGGGTTGTACACGCACGTATATTTGTTCTAATTCATTCATCTCCTACTTATTTGTGATGGAAGAATAAAATAAAGCATAATTTTGTTAGTTTTGGCTGCATGTCTGTCTCTTTTTCACTCCCTCTCAATTTGTGATGACAATTCTCCATTAATAAAAAGTGCATTTTATTGCAAAGAAAAATATTCATGAAAACTTGAACCTTTCCAACAGATGGCAGCAATTTTGCTTCCATGATTAATGGACATTGGCTGTATTTAGTGGCAAAAGAGTTTTTTGGACTCCTTTACAATAAGCACTGCATGTACCAAGATCAGATCATGTGGGAATAAACTGTGTCTGAGCTTGGCAACAAACAGCTGTGCCTGTGTGGCTTGGTTGATCAAGAGCGTGCTGCCACCTGGTGAGAGAATCTACCACACATTCTTTCTGTCTGGATTAACTGCTCAAATTTGAAAGCTCTTTCAAAGAATTCTCACATTCAAAATCCTATGTAAAAAAAAAAAATGCAGTCAATTCAGTGTAAAATATGTCATTGATTTGGAGGGAATTAATTCTTAACAGACCCTCCTCACATACAGCAGACACTCAGATTTCTTGGAAGCCATGCTACTTTACGGGAATTTCAATGCTGACTATTTTTTTTTTCAGTGCCAGGCAGCAGATTTGGTCAACAGCTTTCTGCACTCTGCTTTGGATACAATGTGACCACAGCATGCTGTAGAAGATGTTGACCCAGACCATTTGAACCCTTGGCACTGCTGTCCAGCTGAAAACATCTGTACCAAAATTTTCTTTCCTTGTAGCATTTTTTTCCACTTCTTTACATAAGAATCACTTATTTTTGAGAAAATTTGTAGCAATTCTTAACAGCTTTGTAGCAAAATTTTGCTACAATGCTCCAGTTGGACAGCCCTGTTTGGCACATACAGTATTAGAAGGTTCTGGTAACCTTCCTCTGTCACCTAGCTCTCTGTAGGCCATTTCTTCATTTGTGCTTCCAACGGGCATGCTGGTAATTGAACAATTTTTTTTTTTGGGGGGGGGGGGGAACAAGAATATGAAATCCGGAATCATTACAATAATTCCCATTAACAACAGTTGTCATAATAAGGCCATGAAGCGTTGCTAGATGGAAAACTCTGCATCAACAGTAAGACTGACTCAACTCTTTCATTACTAAACTGTGTCAACATGCTTTCCTTGGTGGGCTACAAAGTACACCTAGGAAAGATGTTGACCTAGACCTTTATTTTTCCCCTTTGGATGAAAAACGCATGCTGGTGCTTGGACTAAAGGTCTTTTAACAAGGAAATCTAATCTGTCAGTATAATATTTTATGTGTAAAACACTTTTGTTGTGAGTCATATAGAAAGAGTTAATACTGAAGAGATTCTTACTACTGTATAAGTAAAAATTTTCCTGAGGTATTAATTTTCCAAAATTTTCCCAAGTCGTGCCATTTGGGAAAATAAAAAACAGGAAAAAAAAACAACACTCAATGTACACGTGACATTGTCTGCTGATTAGCATTACCGCTCAGTGATTCATGAAAATAAAAACCTGGAAATTTGAATTTATGTAAATCTGGGAAAATTAATGTTTGGGAAAATTTGTATTTATACAGTAAATGGAAGCCACACTAGAAGCCAATGATATAACATTAGAGTGCTGTGCCATAATGACTGCAATATACTTAATTTTATACACATAATAGTCTGAACTAATGCACTTGCAAAACAATTACCCTCTTGTAGCTGAATCAATAATATAGCCAACTTTTTTACGGCATTCTGAGCATCTGTTAACCTGTTACAGACAGTGGTAGTTAAGGCCATGGCTTTGGCATTGTTTGGTGTGTCATGGTACAGACTCTGCACAGAAACTGTAGCATGATTGTCAGGCAATGGAAAAAACACTGACATAGCATGATTTGTCAGGCAATAAAAAAATACAAAACAAAACAAAAAAAAAAAAAAAAAAAAAAAAAAAAAAAAAAAAAAAAAAAAAAACACACCAGAGATAAACTATGACTTTATACCAGGCATGTTGGTACTTCAATAAAAGCTCTCTTCATGAGATGCAATTTTTAATTCCCCCAATAATTCGCTTTAACGAGAAAAGCGAAAACTATGACAGGGTAGCATTAGTTAAATCAGACTGTGCCTACTATAAGCAGGTGGCTCTGCCCAGCCATATGATGCAAGTAACATGATAATGATCAATCATTATTATGCATAATTGATATACAGATCTATGTCAATTGATGCCCTCACACTGTCAGATCACAGTCAAAATTGGATGTCATTTCAAATCCTTCAGTTCTGGTGCTGGTTTCCCGCTCTCTGCACGTATTCCGATCAAGTTCATGGAGAGATTCAAGTTCTTCACCAAAAAGTGATTTCATTCAAGCGCAAAATCATTGAGTCCACTAAGTTTGTACACTGTTTGTTACAATCCAGCTGCTGGAAGGACTGTTGATCACCAAAAACAGAGGGTTAACCTCTGCCCTTGTAACTCTTTCACTCCTGATTTTGACAAAAGTCAATGGGTTTTAAATTGAAATGCCAATACCAGATTCACATTCTTTGTAAACTGAATTTTCATTGAAGTACCAGTTTGGAAGTGTGGAAAATCACTCATACCCCCCCCCCCCCCATGATCTCTCGTGAGAGAAAAATAATAACTCATTCTCAGCTATGTAAGATTCTCTATGTCTCGGTGAAAACTTGGCACTGAAAGAGTTAAACTGAACACAACAGCCTGGAGATAAAATATTGTCTGCCTTAATGATTTTCTATTTATTTTGGTGTTAATGAACGACAATTTCAGTGTCCACTGTGTACCTTGGTGCAGGTTGGCTGTTGACTGCCTAACACTCCTCCATGGAAGCTTTTGACCAAAGTCAACAACAAAACCCCCTTTTGTTTGCTCCTGCAGGCAATTGGGCATTCAGACATCTAAGAAACCAAACTCTGGTATATTTGTATAATTAGTCTTTAACCCCTCCCCCCCCCCCCCCCCCCATCAGAGGTGTAATCAAGAAAGTTGAAAACATCCTTTACTCATCTGTAACTCCTTATATTTATATCATTTTTGGCACTGCTAGACAAAATCCAACCTTTTTAAATATGTCAAGTTGGAAAAAAAATCTTGAACTTGTGTGGAATTTTAAAAACTAACACTCTTGAATTAATTTTGAGGCACAAATCGATATATCACCCTTTTTTAAAGCTCGATATATATCTGACCTTTTGTTTTTTGCCCCACAACGATATGAATTTAACCCTTCATTCTAATGGGGAGGGTTAAGGAAACAGCCTTCCTCATGTTTGCATTGATGCCCAATCAGCTTGCCTGCAAGGCAGACCTGCCACTCAGTGTTGCTGACCTGCTTTTATGCATCATAAGGGCCCAGCACTAGCTATTAACTGTAATTAACATCAAAACTATGCTATTTCTAAGCCTGTTTTCAGACTATGCGAGATACATATACTACAGGGTCAAGTCTGGTTTTTGACAGTCCTAGATACTCCACCCAAGTCTTGAGACTGGTGTTTTAAAATTTGTGCCAAAAGTTGGTTGCTCAGATAATCTAATGGAAACTCCATCAAAATTGGGTCATGACTTACCTGGTTATGAAAGCCACATACTGTACTGTACTGTACTGTACTGTACTGCACTGCACTGCACTGCACTGCACTGCACTGCACTGCACTGCACTGCACTGCACTGCACTGCACTGCACTGCACTGCACTGCACTGCACTGCACTGCACTGCACTGCACTGCACTGCACTGCACTGCACTGCACTGCACTGCACTGCACTGCACTGCACTGCACTGCACTGCACTGCACTGCACTGTACTGTACTGTACTGCACTGCACTGTACTGTACATATACATGTATATGTACTGGCTTATGCTTATACCTGACAACACAGTAATGAAAATGCTAATACTTCATACCTGGGTCAACATCTTATTGCATTATTGGCCCGGAAAATGATGAATAAAATCCAGATACAAGATTTTCATCATTAAAGAGTTGATGCACAGAACAGACTTTGACACGTCACAGGCTGGAGCCAGGAAGAAACCTTGGTAGGCCAGAGATCGGACTGGTATCATGACATGGGGTGGTGATTATACATGGGAAGCACTTTTGCCATTTCTTAATGCCTCACATATAATACATATAATCTACCTAAGAGCCAGTTCTGGTTATGGTGGCTTGGTGCAAAACATGGAAAGACGATTTTAGGAAAATACGAGGCGTGCCAGCCAGATAACTAGGCTGTTATTCTGTACTTCCGTTAGCTCGGCATATCAGTTTGTACAGACTGACGCTGTCGATGTCTGCCCCAACTGCTGATTAAGTGTAACTTAACAGGTATCTCCACTTTTGACGGGATGCATATGTACCAGCAACAATTTACCACTGATGGACACTCGATCCCATTCTTGCTAAATAAAAAGATCACAGAAAGAAAAGAATCAGCAATTCTTTTGCTTGAGTCACAATCAGCTAGGTTGCCCCAGTTGAGCCCACAGGCTGATTTTTATCCAAATATGCAGGGACCCATTCAAGACATCTCTATCAATTTCTAAGATATAAGTACCAGAATTCTTTTTATATGTGTCTCATGATTACCCTAAACCCTGAAACACCTGTCATCAGCACAGAAGCCATAGGAACACAGCAAGTTTTGGTTTAAACTTCACATATGTCTTACATATTCTTAGATTTGTCTCTAACGATGGGGATTTGGTGGTCCCCTCTGATAAAGACCCCCTAATGAGAGGCCACCTTCCTACACACGTCACTTCTCCATGTAAAAAACATAGTATTTTCATTTATTTTCTTCCCTCAAGAGAATCCCCCCCCCTTGTGAGGCCACATTTCTTATAAAAAAAAATAGATTATTTCAAAATCGATTGTGCGGATGGGTTGGGCGGGGGGGGGGGATCCTTATTCAGTGTGTGCATTGCCTGGCAAGTTACGATGCGGAAAAAAACAGCTGAGACAGGAGTTGCCCACAATATTACGGATGTGTACAGCAGATGGTGTCCCTGTAACTTGACCTTGGTTCCAGCGATTTACCAGTGGAGCCACCTGGTGGTTAAACAAATCTAACCATTGTGATTTGCTACTGGATGGCCACTGAAAGTGGGGTCACATGCAATTTAGTCCAACTGGAAGTGGTGTCACAGGCTATTTACCTCCACAAACATCACCAACTTAAACCATTCCCGCTCTAATCACCAAAAAGGCCCTGACGTAAATCGTTGTCTGCCTTACCATTTTCATTTAAATTTCTCGTAATACTATAAAACATTCTGATGAGATTTGTATGTATGACAAGTCATGACGGCAAGCCCTGGGGTAAAAGCTTTCCTTGGCAGAGGTTGGCCTCTATGAGCCCAAGGAAAGCTGTTGACTCAGTTGTACTCTGACCACAAATGGGTTAAGATGCAAATTCACTTGAAAATTCTTGACTAATGGCAGTTCCACTGATTCCAAAACTGGAGCTAAAATACTGTACCATTAACCCTTAAAGTGCTGATTTAAGATTGAGTCAACAGTTTTCCTCGAGACACTTTGCACACAGTGCATGCAAAGGTCCCAAGGAAAGCTGTTGACTAAGACTACCTTTTAATTAAGACTAGGTTTGCTGGGATTTGAATGAAAGGTATCTTCCTGAGGAATTTGAATTTTTTAACCATTATATGTTGTAATGTGAAAACAACTATAGCAGTGATTAGCACTTTAAGGGTTAATACAATGGTTTGCCAGCTCTCTATAACTGACTGACCACTCCATAGGGCATAAAATAATTAATTTCCATCAACTTGCTATTTCGTAAATTTCCTCCCTCTGATTGACCAGAATTTAATTCAAGAAATTTGCAGCGAGCTTCATTCTGTGTGATGTTAATTTCTGCGCTTTTCATGTACTTGCATAAATGCCACATCTATAATTATAGCTTGACAAAATGGAGAAACCCACATTATCTTTCCGTTAATAAGGTGCCATTACCATGTCATAAACCACGTAAAACATCCATGTTGCTTCCGGGCAAAAGGCAGTTCACCTTGGTATATATAAGATTTAAAAAAAATTGTAATAAATTTGTAAGCCTGAACATGCTGAAATGCAAAAGCAAGAGCACAAATTTGAATACCCCAAGGTCCAGGGGTGACACAGTTTTCTTGTCTTTATGTGACATTTAAAAATTTTTTATAGGTCACTTTAGTAAATACATGCAGGTCCAATACTTACTCATCTCCCTTCTCTTCAACCTCCTTGCCTTCTGTTCCTTCTAACTCTCTTCTTGCCTTCAACACCGAAGCCAGCTGTGGATCCAGTAGAACAGCGCCCTCTGCTGACTTTGCTTTGTACAAGGGACTTTTGACGACTGGTGATTTCTGTTCCTCGACGGATGACGTCTTCTCCAGTTTGACCTTTGGCTTTGTCTCTAAAGGCAATGTCTCTGACTTCTTCAATGGTGGTTTCTGTACCAAAGGCACGGGTTCTAATTTCATAGGAGGAGTCTGTGTGCCTGATGCTTTGTCTTTCTCGAAGGCCTCTTTTAATGCAGACACAGGTTTGATCTGTTTTATTTCTTCAATATCTGCTCCTTCTTGCAACGCTTCCTCAAGGACTATATTTCTTGGTGATGTTGCTACTGTTGCTGACACATCTGGTTCTGACTCGGATGCCTGTCGATGTTTCTCAAACAGTTCTAGCTTTTTCGCTGTGAAATCTTTCTCGATAGCAGTATCTTCAACCTCAACAACTGGTTGAGCAGCTCCATCTTGAACACTAGGTGGCACCTCTTTAGTTTTGACCTCTGACAAAGTAACAGTCTGTTCGGCATGAGCACTTTTCTTCTCTGTTCTACTGAACTTTGATGGTTCCACGTATCTCGGGGCTTCATCGGCGGGTTCATCATCAACAGTTACCGTCGAACTTAAAGTGAAGGTCGCTTCGATGGACATGCCATCAGCCTCTTCTTCAGAATTCTGTTTTGGCTCTGCCAGAAAAACATCATCTGCCCCCACCTCACTAGCAACAATAGCGCGCCTGGCCTGTAAGGCAGTCTGTAACTGAGAGTCCACTATGACTTTCTCCTTCTGTTTTTGTAGTTTTTGAGCCTCCAGTTGTTCCTCGTATTCTTGAATGGCCCGCTCAGCTGCTGAGGTCCCATTGGTAGCTACCTGCAGCTCCCAATCTTCAATGGTCTTACTCCGGCGATTAAGGATCTTTGCTAGCTCATCCGACGGCTGGTCAGACTGCGGTTTCCGCCTGTAAAAGTAACAAACACCCATTAGAGAAAAATTTAGAGAAGATTCTTTAATATGGTTTCTTACCTTTCAATTTGTCAATTTCTCTTTAATTTAACTTTGTCATTTTTTTTGCATTTCAAAATTATACTTTTCAATATTTAAATCTCTAATATTTACCTACACACATCATTGTAGCCAAATTTACAACTTTTCAGATTTATCTTTGAGATATAACACTTCCTCTATCTTTACTAACTTTGTTTCCACCATCACAAACCGTCATACGCAGATCTTTTTCAAAGTAAATGTCAAAACAAAGGGTAAATTTTCTTGACACTCTTTTATATGTATTTTAACTACAACCAAAATAAGCTTTACAGTTAACATGAATTGTGCATATGCATATATCACATGTACACTGTGTATTTTACTTTTCTGGTAAACTTTATATATTTTACATGATGAAGACCATACAATTAAAACTTATATACACATGTACAGTGAAGCCTCCCCCAAAAAGTCAGCCCTTCAGATGACTAAATTGTGGTCGGTCAAGCCAGGTTGAGTCACAAAAAGAAGATGTGAATATCATGAAAAGTACTGAGCAAAGCACCATGAAAACATTCTTTGAAGGAAGGTGGTCAAACAAGACAGGGACCAGCATATCTCATTCTTTATGAGATGGAATAACTGTTTCAGTACCAACTGCGACTAAAGTCGAACTATCTGACCTGATCTGCTCTAAATCTATAATAATGGGGGATAGATTCATGTTCCTTGTAAAAAAGATCTTTCATTCAAGTAGCAGCACGCCTGAAGTTATATAGAATATGATAGTCCAGGTCAACAGCTTTCCTCAGTGCAATTTGGGTGCATTGTGCCCAAAGCATGCCAAGGAAAGTTGTTGGCTTGGTCCAAAATGTGGCACTTAAAGAGTTTAGTCAAGGTGGGGTTAATGGGAAAGTCAAGATAGGTGTTAACTTTTCCCATGGTAAAATGGTAAATGCATGGGAGTCTTAGAACAGGGTTGCTGGTAAATTTCCCACTTGGTTTGGTGGGGGGGGGGGGGGGCAGGTTTTCTGGCCTTAGATAGGGTACCTGGCCTTTCTGGATGCCTTAATTCCAATATTCTACGTGCATGTTTTCCCCAAAATTTGAGTCAAACTTTTACATTTGCTAAAAAATGGGGTCACAGTTATCTACATATTTGTTACAAAATGATACATTTCCATTCATACAGTGCAAAATTGAGTCAGATTGGGCATCATTTGTCTGGAATCAAATAATTTTCTTCACTTTTTATTTTTGAGGGATCAAGATTCAAAGCTGAGCATACAGGGGGTCATTCCTGCAGTGCCTATTTTTCTATCACTGTACAGGCGGTGCTCCCTCCCCCTGGGAACTTTCTCCATGCTAAATGCATGAGAAAGTCAAGAGAGGGTTAACTTTCCCATGCTAAATGCACGAGAAAGCAAGAGAGGGTTAACTTTTCTATGCTGAATACATGAAAAGTCAAGAGAGGGTTAACTCTTCCATGCTAAATGCATGAGAAAGTCAAGAGAGGGTTAACTTTCTCATGCTAAATGCATGAGAAAGTCAAGAGGGTTAACTTTCCTATGCTAAATACATGGGATGGTCATGACAGGGTTAACTAGAGACTTACCTCTTGACAACAACAGTGTCAGACTTCTCCCTAAAGCTGGCAGCTCTTTGTGGGCTGGCACGCTTTTCTCGATCTGGTGTGGGACGTTCCCGCATACTTTGTGTTCTTTCTGGTGTGCGCCTTATTCTATCCTCCCGAGCTCCATGATGTCGTAACTTGACTTCCTCTGTTGGGGGCTTAGTTTCTCTCTTTGTTACATCGTCTGTTTTTTCCTCTTCAGGAGCATCTTTTGTTGCCGTTTCGCGTAAACCTGTCACTTCTCTGAGGGCTGCTGGGATTTCTGGTTTACGGATGACGGTGACCTTAGGTGTAGGGCTTCGTGCACGTTCTCCTTCAATGCTAGAAGCGTCCGACTCGGAGAACCTTTTGACAAGCCGTGCTACGTCTCTGGCCCCAGTTGTGACTTTCTTTGACGGTGTATGTTCCGCCTCCTCCTGGGCTTTAGGCACTTGGTTGGAATCCTTGTAACGACTGATGGCACTTTCAACCTGTACAGCAAGAACATGAAAAGACAACTTTAACTTCTGCGCAAGCTTGGCCCTAGATCCCTTGATTGGACAAACATGTACCACATATCTTGGGCAACATGATCTCTCAGGCTCCAACTACCTTTCACAGATCACACTGGGCCCTCTTCCAATTTTTAAATCCTGAAGAAAAAGTGCATGCGAGTTCTGACCTTTCTCCCAATGGATGACGACCATCTGCTGGGTAAATTTTGAGTAATCTCTCATAATCCACATTTCAACATGTTTATGATCACATATACAACTTTAAATTTATTGAATTTTACCAGCATTAGTTTATCAAATGTAACCTATGGTAATCTATTTGCAAAGTATCAAACAGCATGCAGCAAGTCCACATTGATGTTCATTATTCTATGATCTTTGCTTTGTAGCAAGCTCAAATTCTGGCCAATTTCCTTAACTCAATCCGTACTACCTGTATGGTCCCAGGCCTTGGTCAGTGTTTCTGGCACTGCCTTAAGACTATAAGCATGTTGGTACTTGAACGAAAACTCTTTTCATGAAAAATTTAAATATGCAATTGTCATCTTAAATCTTGGTAAATATACGGAAAAATCAGGGACTGGTATGGAATAAGTTAAGTTATCGAGTCATCTGGGTATATGCGAGAGGTCATTAGCTGCCCTGCAGTTTTGCTTTCCATGTACAACAATCTCTTGGCATTCTGTGTGCTCTCATTTATCCCACCAGAGATACACGAGAAAACATTCTCAGATCTCACTGTATAATGCTCAGGGTCTTGAACTGCAAAACTTGGGACAACATCAAAAGTACCGTGGATCAAAACAGTGGTTAATTTTTGTGTGCAGAGGAAGCTGATGTTCAAGACACCTTCCTCCTTTGAGAGACCCACTCCATACGAAACTACCTGGCATGAAAGACCCCAACTACTTCACCCCTGAGAGAACTGCCTGACAATACTGCAGGCATCCAGGGGTCAACAAGATGAATGAATGGCACGTAACTAGCCCCTTGTCCAAGATGGCTTGTCCATCCATCCATGCAAATATCATTTAGAAAAACGGAAATTTGTTGTTGCCTCCAGTGCTGGTGTTTAAAAGTCATAAAAAATTGGGAAGACGAAAGGAAGGGAGTGGGAAGAGACAGGGACGGAGGAGGAAGGAATGGGAGGAGGGATGGAAGGCAGGGACAAAGGCAGGGAGAACAGAGGGAGAGAGGCAGGAAGGGAGGAATGAAGGAGGGATGCATGGAAGCATGGAGGGAGGGAGAGGAGGGAAGGAGAGGAAGGAAGGAGGGAAGGAGAGGAAGGAAGGAGGGAAGGAGAGGAAGGAAGGAGGGAAGGAGAAGCTTTGTGCTGCAGCAATCTTTTATAAAATGTACAACTTACAAAGACAAGTAATCCTAGGCCTTAAATGTTAGCCCTGCACAGACGTCCGTCTCTCACTGCATGTACATAGACCTCTCAAGAATGCCAAAGTACATAATTGCTCTTTTGTGAGGGATGAGTGCCAAATTCAGCGTTATTAACGCTCATGTTTAGCCCTTACAAATACATACTTTTGCATATGGCCTCTGGGACCTTATTCTTTAGCTACATGGTTTGAAGGGTCAAGATATATCAGAAGAATAATGCATCAGTTGTTTAATTCAAGATCTGACTAACTGACTCAATATCTTGAACAGCAGGGTAAGCCCACTGTACCTCAGGTATGTAGTACTGAATCTACATGTATAACTCTTGCAGGCAATCTTATACTTAATACAAATAACACAAGAAAATTTATACACAAAAATCTCAAAATTGATCCAGCAAACTTGCTGAGATTAGGTCAAGAATCATTTATACAAGCACATAATTGCTGCAATATTAATGCTAGATTAAATCTGTTCACAGATCTACCTCACTACAAGTCAAAGTTAGTCTTGCACAGTTCTGTAATAAATGCTGTTCTTTTATACATGTAATTCAAATCCATTGACATGGAAATACGTCAAAATATTAGTGTTGTCATAATGATATGCTGAAATAAAGGCATGCACACTATACATGTACATTTAAGTAAAAATTAATGTCTTCCTGAAATAAATGTGACAATGCTGCAATTGGTGGGTATAAGGCTTCCGTGCATGATATTAACCCTTTCCGCCTTGAATTGACACTTGAGTCAACAACTTTCCTTGGCATGAGTTGGGCACTAAGTGCCCAACTCATGCCAAGGAAAGTTGTTGACCTGGGGCATGTGATCTTCATAGGGCTCATCTACAATTCTCAGTCAAAATTGCTTTTCATTACTGTTGAAATTAGTTGAAAACACTGAAGCAGACGACATTTGACCACCAGCCGGTTTTGGCCAGTTCGAGGGGGAAAGGGTTAATTAACATTTCATCTGGTTACATGTATCGTACTAGATTACCTAACAGTACAATGTGTACCATGCATTTCAATCTAGTGTCTAAATACATGCAACCACAAATCAAGGAAATGCTTATTGGAAACTTCTGAAACAGAGATAAAACAAAACTCTTGAATTTGAACAAGGGCCTGTACTCCATGACAGAATCATTAACCCTAAACACAACAATGCAAGATACCACTAATCTATAGTAGTAACTTGCTCTTTAATGATTGCATCTTCCATGGCCACAGAAGCCTACAAGATAAAGCCAATCTACATTGTACTGTACTACAATACTCAACTGAGACACAGATGACTTAAATTCACAGTTTGGTTAATTTCACACAACTGTTGATGTCTAACTTAGTCAATTTACATATCCTACAATCTCTAGCTCTACTTTATTTGCACACCCTATGATCCCTTAGAAATTACTCCATAATCCCTTCGATAGAGCATACTTAATTTCCATACCCGGTGATCCCTCAGAATTTACTTCACTTACCTACCTTATAATCCTTTACAGTAGATCTTACTTAATTTATATACCGTATAATGCCTGAAAACTTACTTTACATACCCTATAATCCCTTTGAACTCAATTTACATACGTGCCAAATTTTGGATGGAGTCAACAGCTTTTCATGGCGCATTGGGCGCTAGCGAAAAGCTGCTGACCTGGGATATTATCTCTGGAACTATAGGCATACTGGTATAGTAAAACCTGTTCTGAGAGGCCGCCCCTAGGGCAGGCCGAAAAGTGGTCACATAAGGCAGGTGGTCTCTCAACAGAGGTGCAATAACATGGAAAAGATGGTAAAAGGGACATGGTAAACATGGTCTGAAAAGGCAGGTGGTCTTCCATCACAGTGGTCACTCAAAACAGGTTTCACTGTACTTGAATGAAAGGTCTTTTTATGAGGAATAGGAATCTTGGATCTTTATGATAATTCAGACTAGTTTGACTTAAGTAGATCGACTTAAGTTGTGATTGGCATTGAAAGAGTTGGTTATCCCTTCGATGCCCTGCTACCTAATACACCCCCATTTTCCAACTTCCAAAGTTCTTGATAACAGAGATGTTTGAAAAGCTGAAATCCATTAATCGAAATGTGTGAAATTAGATCAACACATCCTGCAGTCTTAAATTTCTGCATGGCGTATTCATTCCATTAGTAGCATGCTGTGCTAGTGCAAATATTTCCTGGAGCAGACATGGTTTTCACAGTTTTCACGATAATGATAAGCCTTAATTTAGAATACCACAAACAAATACACTTATAACAGAATCTGTATAGCATAAAATAACAATGAACCCTCTTCTTTAATCGCAAACAGTTATTTTTTTAAAATATTGAAAAATACTGAATTTTTAAGAAATTCACCAAGATCTAAAAGTAGGCTGTGTGCTTCTATTAGGGCATGTGCTACAATTTGAATGAATACGATATTCAAATTTCAAACGATCACAGCTCTCATTCTGGTACCAAACTGTCAAAAGTTGGTCATATCTGCATTGGCTAACAGGTCTGGAAAGCCTTGTGCTTCGGCATTTGGTACTAGGATGTCATCCAGTTCAAATAAATCTGTCTATTAAATAGCAAGTCACACTGCAGCTGCAGCAGCAGTAGCTTGACTTGCTAGGCAATGCTGAGAACAATTGAAGGACTAGAAGCAAGAAGCAGCCAATTGAATTAAACCCCAATGCAACAAACTGGAATTTAGTGAAAAACTAGACATAACTTCAATGTAAAGCATTGACTGAAGGGTCCACCATTTGCTCAAATTAGGTCATGGTGACACCAAAATCTAGTCAGTTTATCTCGCCAGGTAAGATACGCATACTGCCAAATTTGAGCAATATGCAAAGAGGCACTCTGTAGATATCGCAGTAACGAGCATGTGCACATCCGGACTGACAGAAATCCAGACGGACAACCCGAAAACATAAAGGGTCTCCTCATGGGACGGACCCTTAAAAAGGTAATGTTTGTTTTGGCTCACCTTACAATGATTAAATACATAAGGAAAACAAATTTCACGTTTCCCTCCACATAAAGCAGATGATAACAATTATTCTTTCAATCCTTTTCTCTTTGACAAACACAAGATAACATGTATTGTTACACAAAGGTTGACCACTGAAGTCACTGTGTCTGCCCACCTTGAAGTTTTAGTTGGTACTTTCTTGCATTGGGGCTAAATCGACTCGGGAAAGTGTACTTCTTGCTCTCACCCCTTCAATTATTTTGGACAAATCTATGGGACACCTGAACCCTTTCCCCATTGGATTTAGACAGAGTTTAAGCTGGAGTCAACAGCTTTCTGGGGGTGGGATGGGCCCTCAACCCACTCCCTGGAAAGCTATTGACCTGTAGCATGTTTCTTTTTATATGCTGATAGGTATTACTACAATTTTTATTCAAATCATTTTTTATTACTTTTGAAATTGGTTAAAATACTGAAGCAGACATATATCACCACCTGCCAGTTTAGGCTGGGAGTTGATCGGTGGAAAGGTTTAAGGAAAATAAATTATAAAGAAATATCACTGTGCACTTCTACTGTAACTCTGGCCAGGAAATGATCTTTTCCCAAGCTTACTATGACACATATGCATATTAACCCTTTTCCCCCTTAAACCGGCCAAAATCGGCTGGTGGTCAAATGTCCCCTGCTTCAGCGTTTTCAGCTAATTTCAACAGTAATGAAAAACAATTTTGACTGAGAATTGTAGATGAACCCTATTAAGATCATATGCCCCAGGTCAACAACTTTCCTTGGGATGAATTGGGTACTGAGTGCCCAACTCATGCTAAGGAAAGTTGTTGACTCAAGTGTCAATTCAAGGGGGAAAGGGTTAATTTATGGCCAAAAATCTCTGGACCTTGCCTCAAAAAAAGACCAAGCTCCTTGTTATCTCTACTGCACTGCGGAGAAGACATAATAGAGCTATGGTCTGCCTTGGAGGCAATCATTGACCCTGTCATTAAACAATGGCGGCAGCCAGCTGCCATGATCTGCGTGTACAGGTGGAAAACCAAGAGTCTGACAAATGTTTGTGGGCATAAAGAATTCTTATTCCAAACACGTGATGGCTGCTTCTTATTTCAAGCTCAGCTCAGTGTGTGTTTGAAGAACATGGCGTGACTTCTTAAAACAATTATTTTTTCCAAGTTGCTTGTTTAATAAGAGCATCATGTCTGGCCATGTTTGATAAAGGGATCTGCTTGCATATGGGTCCTTCCTTGTTGGACCATAGATATGGGCCTCAGTAGGACCGCAGCTAATATGAATGTCCTGTATTAACTCTTTCAGTGCCAATCACATTTAAAGTCGATCTGCCAAAGTCAAACTAGTCTGAATTATCACAAGGATCTCAGATCCGTATTCCTCGTAAAAAGATCCGTCATTCAAGTACCAGCATGCCTAAAGTTCCAGAGAAAATATCCCAGGTCAACAGCTTTTCTTGGCACACACTGGGCACATTGCCCCCAATGCACGGCGAGAAAAGCTGTTGACTCAGTCCAAAATTCGGCACTTAAAGAGTTAAAAGCTGTTTTACTGTCTGGTACATGTATAGTATCATGCCATTTTCTTGCATGCTATTCAGCATTTCCAGGGGTCAGAATATTTTTTGTGTGTGTGGAAAACTCTGAAATGAGCCAGAAAACACTGGGATTTAAGTATCTAAGAAAGAAAAGTACCACTATATATCTACAGAAAAACTCTCAAAATTGGCTGATCAGCTGTCAATTCCCATCCCTGTGTTCCGTCACCTGCCTTATGGAGGCATTTTCCCTGCTTGATAACCTACATGCTATCTGTGTCTCAGTGCTGAGCCCTGTGGGGCTTATCTGTTACCACTACATGTACTCTAGGCATGTCAATAAAGTCACAATGCAGCAGGTCTATATGTAACAAACAGCTGTATCATGCTGAAAGGATTCCTTCTCCTTTACCTCTGTAGTTATCTGGTCACATTGCTTCACCACAGACTCCCATTCTGCATCACTGTCCTGCTGTATTGTGTAAAACAGGTGCCAGTCAATATCATATAACTAGAGTCTTTGAATGAGGTCAATACATGGTTCTATGGACTTGACAGCACCAAAAACCAAATACTGTACAATTGTAGTCTTTGAATAAGGTCAATACATAGTGCTCTGGACAAGACAGCACTAATAATCACCAAAATAAGATATTATACAATTACATGTATAAACCTTAAATGTGGTCAATCCATGGTATGAGGTCAATACATGGTTCTATGGGCTTGACAGCACCAAAAATCAAATATTGTACTTATAGTCTTTGAATAAGGTCAATACATAGAGCTCTGGACAAGACAGCACTAATAATCAAAAACCAAAATAAGATATTATACAATCACATATAAAGACTTTAAATGTGGTCAATCCATGGTTCTGTGGACCTGACAGCACCATGCAGTATTCACCACAACTGAATATCATAAAATACACATTCTTTGCATGAGGTTAGTATAGGGTTCTATTGACCCCACAGCACTAGTATTCACCAGAGCTGAATATCCTAAAATTACAGTCCTTAAATGTGGTTCATATAATGGTTCTGTTGATACTTACAACACCAATATTCACCACGATAAGATATTATACACTTAAAGTCTTTGAATGAGGTTATACATGGTTCTATGGACCTCACAACAACACTGTTCACCAAGACCAAATTTTACAATGTCTAAGAAGATGCATTTGAATTTTCAGAAGAAGCTAAACATACCTTCAACACATAGTGTTGACTGAAGGTTCTACCAGGAAAAAATGCTGCCATTTTGCTCAAATTAGGTCATGGTGACACCAAAATCTAGTCAGTTCATCTTGGCATGCTAGATAAACATACTGCTAAATTTGAGCAAAATACATTGGAGCATTCTGGAGATATTGCCTTAATGAGCATGTAATTAGGCTGCCATTTTCTCAAATTAGGTCATGGTGACAGCAAAATCTAATCAGTACATCTTGCCAGGTACCACAAATATATTGCCAAATTTGAGCAAAATACATGGAGGCATTCTGTAGATATTCTGGTAACAAGAAAGTGCACATCCGGATGGACGGAAATCCGGAGGGACATCCGGATAGACGGACAACCCAAAAACATGAAGGATTGCCCATGGGGTGGACCCTTAAAAGTTCAAAACTTCAGAGTGAGCCACATATCTGTGATTAGAGTCTAACTGCAAAGTGGAAAAGTACAATTACAGGGAGAAACCTGGCCAGTGAGGACACAATTCCACCTTCATACATCATCTGTAACACTCAGCTTCTAACTGCTAAACGCTTTCTTCAGGAAAGAACAAAAAATTACTGTACCCTTTAGGGTATGGTAGTTTTTAAATTTTACTGCTTCCCCCCCCCCCTCCCCCATCCCTTTTGATTCAGATGAAAGAGTGAAGAATTTTTGAAAAGTGAAGGTGCAAACTTGCAAACCCTATGATCCTATGGATCAATTTGTCAATTTTACACCATGTATATTGATGGAATTTATGTACTTGAAGGTCTTCCACATTATTCATTCTAGGCGTGGCACATCAGTCAGAGACACAATTGACATTAACTCTCTGCTTCCCAGGCAAGATTTCATACTTTCCCACAAAGCATTTTTCCCCGTGACCTGCAAAGCTTTGGGTAACGGATCTTTAAGGCCTTGGTCAGCAGTTTTTGCATTGTCTGCGGCCTAAAGTATCACTTACCTGCCAAGGCAATGAAAAAAATGACTGACAATAGACAAGGCATGTGTAATTATTAACAAAATTTCTTTTTTCTAAGAGATTTGTATGTGTACCTCTATTTACTTACTGTTGAATATGAGAAAAATCACTGGGTCGGTAACTAAACACAATGCCGCTCACCTGAAGTGAAAATATCAGTGACTAAACATAATGCCGCTCACCTGAAGTGAAAATATCAGTGACTAAACATAATGCTGCTCACCTGAAGTGAAAATGATGCAGTCACCTCCTGGTCCGTGGAGGCAACAGGAGGGCTGCTGGTTGACAGTATTCCAGTTTCTATGGCAACTGTTTCTCCACCTTTTATTTCATCCCTTTGTGGGGATGGCTCAGTCTTTTTCTTATCTGCAGGTGGTAAACATATAGTAAACTCTGTGTCACTTAGATCGGTCGCTGTTTGGGCAGGAGCGGTTAAATAGGATTCTTCAGTGGACTCGTATTTTGGCTTACTTCCCGATAAGGCACCTGGCGATGTAGGCTTTGTTGTTTCCAAGGCAACAGGGCTTTTTAATTTTGGAACGTCCTCAGGTTTACCTTCCTTGACACTAGGTGGAGACACTGCCCTTGCATGAGCCTCTACCCACTGTTGTACAGAATGCAGTTTTTCTTCAGGGGTAATTGGTTTAAGATTCAAGGCCGTGTCCTTGACCTGTTTACTCGTGTCCAAGGTCAAAGGGGGTGGTTTCTTTTTCGGCACCCCTGTTTTGGTGTCTTTAGACTCCTTGGGAGTTTGCACTGGTTGTGAAACATTTGTTGCTAGGGTAACAGGACCAGCATCTGTTGCGGCAGATTTGAGCGTTCCTGGCTTAGTATCCTGGGAAAGTGGTTCAGTGGCTGGTTTTTGCTGGGCAGGGTGCGGGACCGGTTTATTGGAGTCTGCTGAGGTTGCTTTGGGCCTGGTTTCTGTGGTAACCGGCTGGACAGCTTCGATGCTGGTCGTTCTCTCTAAAGGTGGCGCGACTTGTGAGCCATTGCGGTCTTCAGTACTGGCAGGTCTCTGAAAACACAAGAGAAATCTTTGTACATCGACAGATAATCACCATCCAGGTGTTCCGCACTCCAAAATCCCTGCACTTTCAAAAATTTTCCATTTTACATCCCTATTACCTCTTAAACTTACTATTTATATATATACGTGAGTTTAACTGTCATACATGTATTACCTCTAAAAATAAGTTGTAAAATAGGTCATGAAGTGTCTTACCAGTGTTACAAGTGCATCATTTTTGTGTTAATGTCACACATCAATATATGCATATTGACCTTGGCATTCTGTGGCATCCAATGAATGTTTCCTCACATTTTTGTCCTGTCCCGACCAAGCCGTGCTGGCCTGTGTATGTTGTTTAATGTAAAGTAGTCATTAATATACAATTTGTTTAGTCATCCAGTCTTACATAATCACACGCATACTGATCTGCCATCGGCAGCATCTAGTCCTGACTCTGTGACAGACTGACAGATGCAATTAACCCTTTCACAACTCCTTCAATACCAAGTGGATTTGTATTTCCCAGCATGCCATACTCCAGCTGCTCTTGAAGCAGGGGATGCTGACTTACCATGCAATGCGATAAGATCGAAAAAACACCCACCAACTTGAGACCAGGCATGTGGATGCCTGAAAGATAGCTCTTTTTATCAGAACTTTGAACATGTGATTCTCTTCACATACATGTCAATATACAGGAAAATTTTATGCTATTAGTTAGCAAGCAATGTGTTAACTGGGCCCTCATTGGGTCAACCACTGGTAAGTGTTAGCTTCGGCATTTTTTGATAAAACACCAGGTTTGTACACAGCAACTTCTAAGTCAGTTTTACAACCGCCTGATTAGAATGTTCCCCTGTCTATGATATATTAACCAATGCTGACTTTTTTTCAATCAAAATGTCTGAATAAAACATGAGACATTAATTCAACCTATATATTACTTCTCAATTATATACTTCATTAATAGGTGTATAGTTTTGATCTCTGCACTGCATAAATAAACCAAGACTCTAATTAGATTTTCTGATTTTTTTGCTAGATTGACAGTTCTAATAAAATATATTAGCTGGCCTCCCGATGAAGATTTCACATAACATAGGTTGTGTACTGGGGTCTCAAATAAAAAAAATTAGATGTTACAAGGCTTTTGAGAAATTCATAATTAGTGCCATTTAACAGTCCAATTACCCAATAGATAGGCAGATGATGGCATGTAAAAGTATCAACAGGGCTAATACAACTGCTGCTGAGGCAACAGATGTGAGCTACTGAGGACTGTGGGCCAGTGAGGCTGTAATAGCCTCCCATCCTCAATTCAGAATTTTTCAGAAATTAACACTTGAAATGGTGTACACTGGGGAAGTTGACAGGAAATAGACAATTTTACTTTTGAAACTGTTTTCAGGTCTCGACAAAAAAGGCAAGACTTATTGTACTTAAATCAGGACAAATAAATATTATGAGCTCACTGGGAATTTAACCTATTACTTTTCTTGACAAAATTGCTGTTGGAAAAGCAACAGAAATTGTAAATGTCATGCACTGATTTCTAATACTAAAATATAGGTTTTTACAAGTAATATAGGCTATTTTCAAGCTTTTGTATGTTTGATTTTTCAATACATATACTGTATTTATCTCACTAAGGACACACTCCCTAATAAGCGCACCCCCCATTTTTTTTTTTTTTTCAAAGAAAGAACCCCCAAAATATCCCATAGTTTTCAAACTAGTGGCAGAATTTATTATTCCACTTAGGATGTACATTTTCTTTACCCTTTGTGGATGAATTTTTTTATATCACACTGTGTGCTAATTAAGATGAATACAGTATATGTTTTATGTTAGATAGGTTTTACCAGGTCCGAGGGGAAGGCCTGGAATACCTTGGGGGCCTGCCTTAATGCAATATCTCATTTATCAGATTTTCCATGCACCTAAAGAGAAAATGCCAGCCTAGAAACTGGAATATGGGCCACACCTGAGCAGTAAGTGCACATGTATATGTTTGTTTATAGGTAGATGGATGACTCAGATTCAGGGCCTGGTGAGAGCTACTTCCCTCAGAGGAACCACTGTGTTGTGGAAATCACAAACAGGTGTGGCCAACACCTGCTGTCAGCCCGTCTAAAACACACAGGTAATCTGGCACGGGGGTAAAGGGGTTCGCTCTACTCGTGTACTGGGAATTTATATTTACCCTACTTGCATACTAGACGCCCCTTTATTTTCTGTACTTTGTGCAAGCCTTTTTTTGCAAATTTCCCATACCTTGTACTGGAGCAAAATGATTACCTGTACAGTGGTACCTGTCTTGAGAGACCCCTCCAATGAGAGACTGCATATCTTTATAAGACCGCTCCCTCAGAACACTGTGCTATCTTTTCCATGTCATTATACCTCTAATGAAAGACCACCTGTTTTGAGAGACCACTTTTTGACCTGCCCTAGGGGCAATCTCTCAAGACAGGGAATACTGTGCTGGTATACTGGGATCACCTTACCTCCATCCTTTCAACAGTCCCACAGAAACTTGTGCACTAAATGCCTGAACCTTTTTATCAATTAATGTATTTCTTAAAAAAATTCCTAATGCTTCAACTTGAAATATCCAGTCAACGACATTATGCGGCAAGGTTTATTGCCAGGGGGAGGGGTGGTTAGGAGTAAGGAGTTAGAGGTTAATTCCCTCAGCCTGATTTTCAAACAAACACATGGGGAAGGTTTAATAGAAGTACCAGTAACAGGTGCAGCCACTAGTTCTCCACCAACTTTTCTTAACTGATTCCATACTAATGATGGATTTCTCAGTGAATGTAGCTGGAACATAGGAAACAAGAACTGCAACTCTCGATTCCTCACAGAAAGGGCTTTAATTCTGATACCAGTTCGCCTGGGCCACACTGATAGTCTTCTGTGTTGCCTGCATGGCAGCATGCCACACTGACAGTGTTCTATGTTGCCTGCATGGCAAGCCATGCTCTGGTGATCCTGCAAGTCATGGCTAACCAGCTGCACTTGCATTTGTGGCCTACAACTTACTGTATTTCTTCCCGTCAGCAGCTGGGCCACTTACAAAATCACAATTAATGCAATAAGCTTTCAATTTTTTTTTCTCATTAAACTTTCAATGTAGAAATGTAGAACCCTACTTTGAACATTATAGATGTAGATTTTGTTTTGTTTTTGTTTTTATTTTTTTGTTTTTTGTTTTTGTTTTTTTGTTTTTTTTGAGTCTCGTTATTCATCTTTCAGATTTCAAGGAGGGAGGGGTCCTCATGAGTGGGATATGGTACAGTGGTACCTGCTATTTAAGACCACCCTTAAAGCCAGACAAAAGTGGTCACATATGGCAGGTGGTCTTTCACTGCAGGTAAGCTTACAAAGAAATTAAAGGCCATTGTCTTGAAATGGCGGTCTTAAAAACTAGTGCGGTCTTTCACGAGAGGTGGTCTTCAGAGCAGGTACCACTGTACAATATATTTTTAATCGGCCTAATGAAAAAAATCCTTTCAGCTTTAATCATAATAAAAACTGTTCTCATCCAAAATACTATATATGTGTATAATGATTCTAATTCACATTTCTTGTAAAAAGACCTTTTATTCAAGTACCAGCACGTCTATATTCCACAAAAACCCAACTAATGCACCAGGTCAACAACTTTCCTTGCTACCCTTTGGCCAGATTGCATCTAAAGCATGCCACAGTAATGTGTTCACTCAGTTTCCAAGTGTAGCACAGACAACGCAAAAGGCCTTGACCAACCAGACAGTGATAAGTGTACAAGAATAGAAAATCAGACATTACTGCATAATCTAATCTTGAGCTTGGGCCAGACACAACATTTCATTTCCGATGTCAGACCACAAGTCAACTTGTTCAATAAAGCAGGTACATGTTATCCAACTGGCATTCTGTGCTTAGTTGGTCAAGGCCCTGTCCAGACATTTTTACATTACTTGGCAAATTACACTCCACCTGTCTTGGCAAGTTAAGCAATTTGGGGAAAGAAGAAGAAAAAACAGGCACTATAAGACCCGAGGCACTTTTGGGACCTTTTCAGTTCCCAAAGCACACCTGTGAGGCCAATTATCCCTTATGTGAGCAATACAACATTTTCTGCTTATCTGATGAAAAATTTCAAGTTTGTTCCTCTCCCCCCCCCCCCCCCTTTATTTTTCGGTAGAAGGAAAATGCCTCTTCCCAAATATTCAGGATGAGTCCAAGGAGACTTTGACTGCAGCTTGGAGATGACTTGCTACGCAATGCAAGCATCACCAACTGTTATCAGGGCTTGTTAGTGTTTGAATGAAACCTTTTCTTTTTCACAACAAATTCTGAACATAATGTAATTCCCACTAAATAGATGCATGATACAAAAAAAAAAAGAAAAGAACCCCCCCCCAAAAACAATCCATGTCTTGTAACCCACAATCAGAAATCAATCCATCCAACCTTGCTCATTTTGCCAAGACTGGTAAGATGTAGAAAACTTCTCCAAGGGTTATATGAGTCTCATAAACACAAATTTTTCATGCACATAATTTTCCAATTTTCAAATTGGTAAAACAGGAAAAAATCCTGCACAATGTGTCTGATGACTTAACCCTGTCCCAGTCATTAATGTCAAAAGTGGCAAGGTATAACACATCACCTGCAACAATGTTTCCCAGTAAGTTTGTCAGTGAGTCCTGTCCAGAGTAAGCATGACCTAGGTCATCAGTTTTAAGCATGACGTGGGTCATCAGCTTTAAGCATGACCTGGGTCATCACTTTTAAGCATGACCTGGGTCATCACTTTTAAGCATGACCTGGGTCATCAGTTTTAAGCACGACCTAGGTAATCAGTTTTAAGCATGACCTAGGTAATCAGTTTTAAGCATGACCTGGGTCATCAGTTGTAAGCATGAACTGGGTCATCAATTATAGGTCTTGGACCAGTAACCCCTCAAGGTCGGGTCAACTGATCCACAACTTTTAATCAAGTACTGAGTACTGTGTGTCTATTGGATATATATCACAGGAGCAGAGCATCCCAAATTAAGTCCCATCATAATTTTGGCTATGAAAATACTTATTAGCTGTGAGTCTTAGAAAGGCATTGCTACTCTAGGAATATTTTAAATCATTTGATAACTTTGCATATTTTGGGAAACATATCTGGTGCAGAACAGTCAATCATGGAGGTAAGGTACACAAATGCACCTGTAAAAAAATCTAATCACATGGCCCCCATTTTCTATTTGTTTAAACTTGTTGCTCTGGGTATAAACTAGAAGTAGAATGCAAAGGGAGGTTGTGATTTTACATTTCAAAGAGAAGAAACAAGACAGCGAACGTCACTTTTTTAACACGTAAATACATTAGGCCTAGGTTACTGGTCCAAGACATATAAGCATGACCTAGGTCATCAGTTTTAAGCATGACCTAGGTCAACAGTTTCGAGCATGACTAGGTCAACAGTTTTAAGCCTGACATAGGTCAACAGTTTTGAGCATGACATAAGTCAACAGTTTTAAGCATGACCTAGGTCAACAGTTTTAAGCATGACCAAGGTCAACAGTAGTATGCATGACCTTGGTCAACAGTTTTAAGCAGGACTTAGCTCAACAGTTTCAGCATGACCTAGGTCATCAGTTTTCCTTAGCACAGATTAGACCAAATCTGCACCAACAGCAATTGACTCAGTCTTGTTTTGGAGAGCAAAGAGTTAAAACAGTCATAAATTATCTCCTTGAAAATAAGAGGGTGCCTGCTAAACCATTCAGTGGGCTGTCTATGCTTGCCCCTAGTTGGAGCAAAGTGAGTGCACATTCGTGACATGATATGTTTGTCCTTGAACTTACAAACATATTTTGAAATATCTGCACTGCAGACAATAACTAGTTAATCAATCAGATCACTTCCACGTTTAATCATACCTTTCATTTAAGCATATCTTTATTGAACACATTTTGAAATGATTGGGTTAACTTTAGAATAAGTTCCAAATTTTCTTGGCAACGAAACCCTAGCAGCCAATTGTACATTCAAACGTGAAGAAAGTGGTATTTGTAATGGCCTTTTTTCATTTGTGTCGGCTAATTATCAAGGACTAATTCTAAGGAAGCTACAAGGCTTGAGCACAAGGGAGAACCCTGCAAAACTTCTCAAACTTATAAACGGTTTACGATCATCTTCTGCATGTGCCAGCAACTCGCTCACCACAGATAAAGGTCACTCTACAAATGGTCTCAAGAGAGAGCTCTGTGTTGAAGGATTCCTGGCTTTTCCTGTCTATTGTAACCCCAGGTCTATCACAGCCAGCGGAAACAACACCAGCTGATACTTACATTACTTAACCCTCTTAACCCAACAGGATTTCTTTCACCAATCAACCTAGAATTTTGGCAAAAAGTACTGTATCACACATAGACAATTTATAGTTTAGCATCAAAAAAGGTTACATAAACTGTTACAAGGCCTTCTCTACATTTCCTTGAGATGTTTCACTTAATTGATTGCAACCTCTTTATCAGAGTGTATGGAGTTAATTTTTGCCTTTGGTTGTCTGCGCTTGTCTCTCAGCATACAGACAGGAGTTAATTTGTGGCAGATCGCCTGTATGTCTATCTTCTGACACCCATGATCTTAACTGATCCCACAATTCCCTGTGGGTCACAGAGAGTATCCAGAATGAGACTGTACACTCCTCTGAATCCAGGAAGCCAGTATTCATGTCTGCCAGTTAAAGAAGTTTAAATATATCCACAAGTACCCCTTGTGTCTTGCCAAAAAGTACACACACACACATATATATATATACACAGTGGTCCCTGTCTTGAGAGACCGCCCCTAGGGCAGGTCAAAATGTGGTCTCTCAAAACAGGTGATCTTTCATCAGAGATATAATAACATAGAAAAGATAGCAGTGTTCTGTGAGAGCGGTCTTAAAAAATATGCAGTCTCTCATTAGAGGGGTCTCTCAAGACAGGTACCCATATATATATATATATATATATATATATATATATATATATATATATATATATATATATATATATATATATATATATATAATTGTTCTCATCATTTGCAGACGCTGATGTCGGAGTAACTTTACCATGGCTGAACAGGACTGACCTTGTCCCACTTAAAAGCCCAAAACCAACATCTTTGTGAATTGTTTCCTCACAACAAACACTAAATTAAAATAAAAATAGTTTAATATTTTTTCTTAGGGATATCTCCAAATATCAAAGCAAAATATGCGAACTTTTGACACAAATAGCAACAGTAAAGAAAAACTTTAAAAAAATGAATTTCTCTTGTTTCATAAACGTCTCTCCACAAACGTACTCAATATCAAAGCAAAAGTCTCTTCAGCTTTGGCAAAACATGCCACAAAAATTGGTAAGGATAAGACGGCCTGAGCACCATCATACCAGACCCAGCAGGGTTGGCAATAAGCAGGCAGCTTTATATAGCACAGTGCCCCCTCCAACAAGCATCAAGCTGTGTCCCTCCATGCACTTCTACAGCTACTGAATGCCTCATGTCTTTACTAAATAGGAAAATCCTGTTTGCTGAGCTGAGAATGTTATATAAATACTGGCACTGACAAATCAGCTCACCTTTCAGTGTGATTTATATGTATCTCAGTGGAAAAAAACAGTTGTTTTTTGAATTTGTAGATGAAGAATGAACTTGGCCTTGATTTTTGCAGCTGTATAACGTTCAAGCTAAACGGGCAGTACTTTAACAGCTGTTCCTTTGAAGTTTCCTTATATTATCATCACAGCTTTCAAAACTTTTTTTTTTCTGTTATATCATATTGGAAGTTAAGCAGTCTACATTTTCAACTTGTACCTTGATCAGAATGTTACACAAAGTACCTATCTGACCGGGTTATCTCTCAGCTCGATCAACAATGAAGTAATTAAGCTAACGATTAATCCTTTCAAGGCTCATCATGACAAAAGTTTAATTTCTGAAAATTAAAATAACAATTCTATCTTCCACTTCTTCAAGCAAAGACCTATTATTCAAGTTCCAGCTAGCCTGGAGTCTAAAGCTGGCAGCTGCAGAAATACATTACATCCAAAGTGCATCAGGAAAGCTGTGATCCCAGTCAAGAAATTCACACCATAAGGATTAATGATTAAAATCTAGCTCTCATTGTTCGACACTGAAGCATTTTCCATGCTTAAATCATCTTCTACAATAAGACAGAACCACAAATCGAAACCTGATTGGTTATGCTTTGTCTACAGTTGGAAATTTCTGTGTTGGCCAAGAAACCATGCGTCAGTTGACGAAAGGAGAGCAGGACAACTTGCCAGCTGCTGCAAAATCACTGGCCAGTCTTCGCAACCTCCGCATAGAATGTCTTTAATATTATTAACACAATAATAATTGTCTGTCAGGAAATTCATTTGTACCTTTTAACATTTTTCTTTCATTGCTTAGTCCTAGCCATTCTAATGATCAGGACTGTCAGCTACAGGTTTCATGCATGGAGAGACTCCAACCAATGGGACTGTGAGAGATGGACAATCCCCTTCCTGCATAAATGTGCAAAGTGGAGATTTGAGGGACGGAAGCGACCAAGGAGGGGGTGGGTAAGAGAGGCAATGGGCCCTCTCCTGGAAGAAAATCTTGTTAAAGTAGGGTTGAAATGGTGCGGTCTGATGGATTTTTTCCCCATTTGAATCGCTACCATTATTTTAAAATTTCAAATGGACAAATTACATTTTCAAATTTGATTAGCCAATTCCCTTGTGACCAGTGCAAAATGACTTGTCATATATTCAAATCAATTATATAACTGGCTAGCCATTCTTGATTTTGATTAGCAAATGGCTATGCAAATCCAGTTATTTTGTGCCTTTTATTATCTACATGTATTTGACAAATTTTAATTCTGGTTGGGAAAAATATTCTCAAAACAGAAGAATGGAAGGATTTGGTAAAAAAGGAAAACTACACGGACAAGTAAATTAAAAAATAATAATACAATGGGAGATCTCCCATTCAAAATGGGGAAGTTGGTGTACAGTACTATGCATTTCATCACATTTATCAGGCATGTTTTTCACATTTTTCATGTTGCTGCCTTGAACTTAAAAACATTTGACATTTATCAAGCTTTCTCACTCGATGTCTACCAAGTGCAAATTTTCTGTCGTACACACGCAATACCTAACACAATGATAATTTTTTGCACACAGTCCTGTGCTGTATACTGTGCAATTATTATCTCAACATTGCTGTGAGTTGATTTCAAATCTCGGAAGCTAAATTACAAGAGACATACAGCCGAAGCTTGGTCTCTAACAAGCTAGAAACGCACACGACCTTGATAAGACTCTTTTCATCCACTCCCACACGATAATACGTCTATGCAGCAATACTGCTTCACAAGTGTTTATTGGCCAATGGCCTTTTAGGGTTGTCTGCCATGGCATATACACGCCCTCTATGCCTGTAGCCTTAAAAAAATATTTGCGTGTACGGTTTCCATAGGTGATTAATTTAGAAAAGGCAGCTGTAAGAAAGATACATTGTATATGTACAGGAGTAGAAAATAGAATTATACTGATGTACTCCTCTTGTGGCTTGGCAAAGCTTCCGAGCACAGACAAAGATGCTTGCAGATATATGAGCTTTGGGTTGCCGAGAGCTAATTTATCAATATGAAATACAGATTTTTTTTCACCTTTGCCTGCCAAATTAGGTCAACAATGCCAGGATTCATGTCCAGTTTGATGCAACCTTAGGGACATTTCATGATCCTCGTCATTTTGCAGAAGAGTACAGACACGGGGGGTGGGGTGGGGGTGAGGTGGGGGGGGGGGTACATGGTGCTATATGCTGCAAACAGTGTAACAAACTGATGATTTAAGTAATCACAGGCAATCCATGAATTTTCCAATGGAAACTGGAAAAGACTGCAAATGCTGAATGTTGCATGCCCATTAAACAATGCCACTACATTTTCACTTGTAATTAAAATCAAAAGTAAACCAGGATCTTCACAATTTTGCTCCTTCATTGGGAACTTAATTGTGAGGCTATCATGTTTATAAAAGGTTTCGAAGTACTCTTTCTGTGGGAAGGATGGGGGTAATGTGTACTCTCTTGACAATTGGGCCATCCTTACTTTCTTCTATCAAATGAGACCAATTAAAACAGCACGGGTCAGGTTGTCAGCTATTCCTAGTGCAAGTGGGGCACATAGAGCCCTTGTCAGCTTATCCCTGGCACAGGCGGGGCACATAGAGCCCTTGTCAGCTATCCATGGCACGGCTGGGGGGGGCGGGGGGGGGGGGGCGGCACATTGAGCCCAACCTGCACCACAGACAGTTGTCTACATCTTGTTGTAACCAGCACAATGTTCAAGAAATAGCAGAAATTATATATGAAATCTGTGATTTAAGACTAGCGCTTGGCAGTAGAGTTAAAGTAATATGCATGTGCACTGGTACCTGTCTTTAAAGAACACTCCAATGAGAAACCACCTGACTTTAAAGACTGCCTTTTCAAGATCTTTACTTAATACTTCTCATGCTATATATACCTTCTATGAGAGACTACCTGTCTTGAGAGACCAATATTTGGTCACACCTAGAGGTGGTCTTTCAAGACAGGTTTCACTATATCTGTTAACTTACTCTATCTTAGCAACAGGTTGTTAGTACATTCTGTGGCAATTAAATTTGAATTGCACGTCCAGCTGCCTCACCAAAAGAGTTTCCATTGAGATATGAATAGGCCAGAAGTCTGTGCCTGGATAGTCATACTGCACTACCCTTGTGGCATGATGCATTGCCTGGAGAATCATGCTGCACTTGCCCTTGCGGCAAGACTTGCAAGGCAATGTAAATTAAAGCACCGTCTGACTTTAAGCCAGGTACATTTTTACCTCAATGAAACCAATCCTAAAGAAAAATTTGAAAACGCAATTTTCATTTTCAATTAAGGTTAATATATAGCAAAATTAGACATATGTACCGAGTTCCCTATAAAGATGATAGAACACCAGTTAAATAAGACCACGTTGTTATGTGGTACAAGGGATGGTCTCAAAAGACAGGTTCCACAACATGGAATAGCAAAATGTTTATAAATACCTGTTCTGTAGCTTGTGGCTCCTCTACTGTTGCAGGTGCTGTGGTCTGGCGTATTATACGTCTCCTTCGAGTCTCACTGGACTCCTGAGACTCATCGCTGACAATTCTTGATGTCTTTGGTACGTCTAGAAACAAATGCAAAACATTTCGATAAGAGTCAGGTTCAGATTGTTTTTCATGTGGACGAGAGTTCAGGCTAGCTGATCTCTTTAAAGGTTTGTTGTCAGTCTGGGTTTTGGTATAACCTTCAGTTTTTGAATATTTCCCTGTCAGTTGCTGACCAGATCTCGTCAAAAGATCATCAGTACTGTGAACAGTTTTTACCCTAGTGGTATCTGACAAATGTGTTCCAGTGGAACTGCTTCCGCCACTATAAACGTAATTATATTTTTCCACTGTTTTTGTACCTGTACCTCCATGTTCTGACCCATCACCACAAGCGCTTATGCTATTTTTTTCGAAATCAACTGAATCGGCCATGTTGAGCTCAGATATACTATCCCAGCTACTCAGTCGCACAAGGGAAGGAGGGTAACATTCCACAAATTCATCACTGTCACTAGAAGTTGTGCTGTACGCACTGAACGTTGATGTGCATTTTCGTCTTCTTTTTCCCTTTCTACTGTCTTGCTTTGTCAAATTTTCAGGTGGCATATCAAAATCGACATTTTGTTCCCTTCGAAGACATGGATGTCTTGATCTTGAATCACGTTTTGCAGAAGAACCCACAATCCGCTCAACATTGGATTTTTCGGGCGAGTTGGAAGCAGCATCACTAACTGAACTATCATCTGTATTTTCTGGTGCGGAGCTAACAGACGAGGGATAGTCTACAGACAAGTCATCATCAGCTTGCCTAGCACACATCATCACACTTCCAGTAGCAGGAAAAATATCCGTCTTAGTTTCGCTGACAAGGGCATCTTTGTTCACATTTGATGCAGACTGGATCTCATGGGGTGGACAAACAGGGTACCCAAAAGTATCCGAGGTATTCACATGATAGTCATAATCTGATGGATACTGTGTCTCAGGAGATGGAGATCCAGAATGTCTCAAGGTATCTGAGGCATTTGCAGCATCCTCGTAATTTGAAAGACGCTGTGGATTACAAGGCAAACAAATAGAATGTCTCAAAGTATCTGAGGACACAGCAGCATCTTGATAATCTTTAGAATGCTGTGTTTCATGAGGCAGAGAAAAAGAATATCTTAATGTATCCGAGGAATTTGTATTCTTTTTACCATCTAAAATATACTGTGTTCTGTAATGTGGAGAAGGAGGATGTCCAGCAGTACCTGAGGTATTTGCAGCACTTTCAAAATCTAATGGATACTGTGTCGTATGAGGCAAAGACACAGAATGTTTGACAGTACCCGAGGCATTTGCAGCACTTTTATAATCTGATGGATACTGTGTCGTATGAGGCAAAGATACAGAATGTTTGACAGTATCCGAGGCATTTGCAGCACTTTTATAATCTGATGGATACTGTGTTGTATGAGCCAGCGATGCAGAATCTCTTGAAGTATCCGAGGCATTTGCAACACTTGTATAATCTGACGGATACTGTGTCATAAGAGGCAGAGAAGCAGAATGTCTTAGAGTATCCGAGGTATTTGCAGCCCTATTATAATCTGATGGATACTGTGTTGTATGAGGCAGTGATACAGAATGTCTTACAGTATTTGAGGCAGTTGCAGCACTTTTATAATTTGGTGGATACTGTGTCTTTAATATTGAATGTCTTACAGTATCTGAGGTATTTGTAGCCCTGGTTAAGTCTGAACAATACTGTACTTTATAGGGTGGAGATGCAGGATGTCCGAAAGTATCTGAGGCATTTATAGCTTCGTTGTAATGTGAAGAATAATTTGCTTTACAGGGCTGAGAAATAGGTTGTCTTAAAATATCCAAGGCCCTTGCAACATCCATGTTATTAGAAGGATGTGGTGTTTCATACGGCAGAGAAGCTGTACGTCCAAATGAACAAGATGCATTCGCAGTATCCGTATAATTAAATGGAGACTGTCTCCTATGTGGTGGAGCAACAGGGTGTGTCCAAGTATCCACAGCACTAAGGTCACGTGTTGGAGGATTCAGCAAGGGCACAGGCCGAAACTTTGATGAGGAAGGGTCCTCTCTAGAAGTATCTGGCAATCTTGCAAAAAGTGATGGGTATCGGTCAGACGGATACTGAATTATGCTCATTGGCACTGGACGTTTAACACTTGTGCTGCTTTCAACGTTCTGCCATGTTGGACTGGCTCTAGGGGTTGCATACTCCTCGGGACTGGCAGTGGGTGTAGCGTACCTTATTGGACTACTTGGAGGACTAGGATACTTCAATGCTGTATCTTGGTAAGATTCCATTCTTGTAATATCTGGAGAACTTGCACACCCAGAGGAATATGCTGATTTATCATCACTGCTTTTATATTTCCCTGGGCTTGAAGATATTGGGTACACAAATGCTGTTTTATTTGTTGGCGTTTTTGGTGACGCAAGATACTTTGGTGAAGTATTTTCATCAACATCAACAGCTGCTTCTCCAACAGACTCCAGTCTTGTTCGACCTAAAGAGCACACACTAGATTGCCGCTGCAACACAGGTTTTTTACGAATCTGTTTGTCTGGGGTGCATGTGATAGTATTGGAGCTTTCTGCGCCATTGATCCAAAACTTTAGTGGAGATACAGCTTGACGATCAACTTCGCGAACCTTGTCCCAGATTGAGGGACTAGACAAAGCTTTCTGGATCCCATCAGTTCTCTCTGTAACTCCTGAAGGACTTGCCTGGTGTAAGTCCACACTTCTGTTCCAGTTGTAGTGGACAGTCTGGTGATAAACCGGTTTCATTCTCTGTATGTTTTCCTGGGATAAATACAAAGCGGATACTGGCTGGCTTGCTATGGGTGATTCTCCCTGAGCCAAATCTGGACACGACGCACGCGTGCCAAGACTGTCCTCTGCCGTGTTACAACCCATCTGACTATATGTAGATTTTTGCAAGGTATTTGACACGGAATCCATCTGGTTACTATCTTGTGACGGGGGTGTCCACGAAACAGGGCCAACAATAGTGTATCTATGAGAACGATGTAAGTGTTTAGGTCTTACAGTCACTGGCTCAGGGTGACTCTGTTCACTGGCAGGCAACACAGTGTAACCTGTGGACACCAGTGGTTGGTGCTGTACAATATTGGGGTTTGACCCTACCTGGGCAGCCGGGGCTGGGATGGGGCAAGATAAGCGTCTGTTTGCAGCATCCTTGGTCCCATTATCCAAATCGACTCCATACGAATGTCCACGCTGAAATGGCCGAAGTGAAATTTGTGCTACAGATGTGTTATCTGTGCTGCAAGGCGGGGCTGCAGCCTTACACGACTGAGACCTTGCCAATGTGATTTTACCATATGCCTTGCTGTTGCCATGATACTGGTCGAGCTGAGGTGTCGCTGTCCCATCTGGCAAGTGACATATATTACCTAAGCTTGCATCACTGGTAGCAGCTTTGCAAGATTCAGGACGTGTTAACATGGCACCATGAGGCACATTAGCAGGACAGTATTGTTCCTGTGGCCGACAGCTTGTCATAGACGACCTTGTAAATACTTGTGGCTGTATCATAGTTGATGTTGTAAATGTCTGTGGATCTACCATAGTTGGTGATGCAGTAAAAGTTTGTTCTGCGCTGTATGGGCCAGTGCCTGCATCAAAAGATTGAGAATGTATCAAAGTCGCCCCGTGGCGCGGTTTATCTTGCGGATAAAACTGGTTTTGTAAGGTCACACCAGGGTGAGCATACGCGTAATCCATTTTCTGTGAACCAGGGGCTGCTTTACAAGATTGAGAACGCGTTAACGGGGCACCGTGAGGTCTAGCAACACCAGGATAATACTGGTCACATCGGGGCGTCCCGTGGTACCCCTGCTGGATGGGTAAATCACATGAACTATGCCACCATGTCATAGGTGTATGTCTGTACTGTGCACCCTGTGTGTTTGGCTTCCCATGTGTACCTGGACCTGGAGTAAAGGGTGAGGACATGGGGCTGCGGTTCTCCCATATTACCACTCCATCATTACACGCCATGCTCTGTATCCTTCCTGCCGCCTGTTTACCAGGCCACGTACCGTATCCTGCACTCGTATTCTCCGTCCTCTCATTTGAACCGGAGTTTTTCCGAAAGTACAGAGTTAAGTTCTCTGTGTTTGGTTTCACTTGTACATTCTTTCCTGAGCTGGGGTTATGTTGTGCTGCATTGGGATAGTGTCTCTCATGAAATGAATTTTGTAAACCAGATGATGCTGCATAGGTGAAACCAGCATGTGGAGGCAAACTCGGTCCGACTGAATGGCCGGTGTTGAAATGTATCGGAATAAAACATATATTTCCTTGTCCAGGTCTAATAGGTGATGCAGTATTGTTCCAAGTCAAGTCAATATTCCTCTCATGTTGAGGGTAAGTAAAAACTGTGTTTGGCATTTCGTGATAACAACAGGATCGGCTGGTGGTTTGAGGTTGCACTGGACTACAGGCCACCTGTATCTCAGGCTGAGCTACCTGTTGGGCAGTGTAGGGCACCTGTCTCTGTGACTGTCCAAAGCCCACTGGGCGAAATCCAATATCAGACACATTGCTTGGAATATGGCACTGCCATGCATCCATAGTTAGATTCACTTGTGAGCACACTAAGTTCCTTGCACGTATTGTCACGAAAGTTTCCAGATCGTCTGTTGTGGCTTCGCTGGGGTTTTGTGGTACATTCAGTGGTCTGTTCATTCCTTCCTTCACTTCCTAGCAGTACGAAAAGTGGTGTGAGGATAAAACCTCGGCTAGGAAAACCATTCTGGGAGCTACATGGAGCCGATTACTACAGAACCAGGCATGTTGCAAAGCAAAGCGATAGGGACTGAGATTTGCCAAGCTTGTATCCAGCTCTCAGCACAGCTGACTCACACAGCCCAAGTTGATATCGCTGGCAAACCGGACAATTTTAGCATCTGTCTATTATAATACTTCCAGCCTGGCCTAGTGGATCGTAAAAACAAAGCTCCCTGTGGCACAAGTAAGTAGCTAGGCCACACCGTATCTGCCTGTTCTTCTTCTCTACACAGTCCTCAGTGGGGTACCAGGCCAGGATCATGGACTGACCAGGCTGTGGCTTCCTGGGATGCACATCCCTTTTCCAGTTCCACGAGGACTGATCTTTGAGGCACTGGTAGACAAAAGGCAGAACAAGTGTTGTGGATCACATCTAAGTTACTGCTGCAGGCTTCTAGATTACAAAATATATATTCTTCATTAGGGTCCATTTGGGGCATCGATAAGGGAACAGGGGTGACATTAAAAGACCAGGGTATCAGCCAGTCTAATGGGTTACTACACAGGGATCCCTGTATCTGCTTTGCACTATCAAATTTGCAATAAATTCAGGCTGACTTGTGATACTTTTTCAGTTGCTTTTTTTTTTTTTTCTTTTTCTAGATGGATCCCAGATCTTTTTCTGTAACTGCAGTATTTGGTCTGTTTTGAGCCCATGCAGTTTGTTTTTGGTTTGTTGTTTGTTTTGTTTCATGCCAGTTTTTTGTTCTTTTTTTTTTTGTTTTTGTTTTTTTGTTTTTTTTTGGGGGGGGGGCATTTTATTTTTTTTATTCAGATTATAATCTTTACAAATGGTTTCAAATGGAACATATATACACACACACTCAGCTTCTAAATTTGGCACTGTTAATGTCAGAGTTTAGCCAGAATCAAATTCGGCCGTACCACAGGAACAAGTCACAGTTGAACGAGAGCAAGCTGATTTACCCCCAGCAATACACCATGTACCAGTATCGCTGGCTATGTAACACAACTTCCCTTTTGAAACTTCAGACAGGTCCGTTATATTCGGTCACACATAGAAAGGAAATAAAACTAACATCAACTGCCATCAAAGGGCAAATAATGAAGGGACCACCAGTACATGTAGATGATCACTCAAAAACCACAAACATGACACATTGACGCAGTGCTACATTAAAATTTCTGTCTGTTTTGAAAACTGTTTACATGCAGCTTAATTAAGGATCAAAATGGAGGATATCTTTGTATGTGTGTGCTTTACAAGTCAACACAAGACTTGTCTTTTGATAAACATTTCAAGGTATTTACATTGGCTCTACTCATCTCTAGTGCTTGAACAGGCTGAAGGTCAAAGTCTAAGCTACAAGCTTATTTTCTTTACAATGATGCTCCATATAAAGACCACTTTTATTTGTCCAAACTGTTAAGCCATAACCATACAATGATGCTCTGTATAAGGACCATCTGTTTTTCCATACTATTTAGCAATAAACATACCTTGACCCTCTGTATAAAGACCAACTCTGTTTTTCCATCCTGTTTACCCATGAACTTACAACCCTATATATAAAGATCGCCCGTGTTTATCTACTCTTTAGCCCTGAGCATACAATTACCCCTTCCAAAAGACCATCCTGTTTACCCATACTATTTTGGTCTTTGTATTCCACGACCCTGTGTATAAAGACCACCTTGTTTCTCCATACTATATAACCCTCAGCATTCAAAGACCCTCTAACTAAAGGACATACTGTTCATCCATACAATTTTGTCTTTAGCATCCAGTACCTCTCTATAAAGACAACATTTCTCTCTCAATTTTAATGCCAATTTTGAAGACAATTTTTTACAATATTAATCTAAAGCATGACTTCTGGTGGTCTCAAAGATCAAATGAAACGGTTAGGGTGAGTTGTGTGTTAATTCTGGAAGAACAAGTTCTTTTAGCAATACTAATTGTTTGATAATATTGTGGGGTTATCGACACCAGATAGTAGTGCAAATTTCATGTAAAACGAATAAATATCTCCAGTTTTGAGGTGAGAAAGTAAAATGATGCTGTCATGAATGGAACGCTGTGGTTGTCATGGTGAATTTTAACCCTGCTTTGTACACACAATACCCTTTATTGTCACTGGCTTCCTCTTTTGCTTGAAAAGAGTCCAATAAATTTTTTTTGGATATTATGGAAGCAAGAATAACTACAATTTGCCACAGTCATTCAATTACAGTGAAACCTCAATATAACGACACTCAGGTACCCGACATTCTCAATATGATGACACAAATTTTCCTGGGAAAAACTTTATTTTCTTTGTTATCTGATTAATTTATTTGACATATTCAGTTACCCGACACATTTCTCTGGGAACAGATAGTGTCATTATAACGAGTTTTCACTGAACATTGCCATGTTGAGCAAAAGTGGAAAAACTTTCCATTCCTGCTGCACAAGTCATGGTACATACATCTTTTTGTCATATTTTTGCTCCATAAATGAATTCATAACGCGAGGATGCACAAAACATTTTAATCTTTGATTATGAGCTTGCACAGTGCAGGTAAATACTCGTGTGTATGTATAATTTGGTCCTATGAGTCAGTTGATGAGAAAATAGCATCATTTATCAGCAAGCTGTCAACACCTGAGTCTCAGCTCTGCCTGAATAAACCTCAGTACCTGCCAAGTGCTCTTTAACAATGATAGATGTCTGCGGCTCCGGTCATACCTGGCCCTGTGGTTAGATCTACCTGTGATGAGATCTCACCTGACCACACCACACAGTGGGTCTCCACTCTTAAGGTACCCCCCCCCCCCCCCCCCCCATCTAGGAGATCACCTCCTCCACAAGGTCATGTCCTCATTAACCCATGGGTGAAAGCCAACAATTTTTGCAAAACAGAAAACACTTCTTTCAAATTTTCAGCCCACATTTCTTGCCCAATTTGCATATTTAAGAACATGTCCTGATTCAAATAATTTTGCAAAAAGTTTGCTCAAAACAGAATTCTGTTTTAAAACTGAACACTTTCACCCATGTTAACCCTCCACAGACTGAGTGCCCACCTAACCACACCACACAGAGTGATCCTCCCCCCTCCCACCAAAGCTGCCATGCATATGTAGCATGAGGTCAGCCCCTCCACAAGGTCATGTCTCTATTAACCCTTCAGAGAAACATCCTTACTCAAAGGCATCCATAGATTGGGTCACCCCCTCTACATGCATGTGGCCTTTTCTTAATTAACCCTCCAGAGCCAATACCTGACCACACCACACACAATGGGCCCCAACTCATTTTAAGCTCCCATCTGGCATAAGTTCACCCTCTCCACAAGGCCATATCTCCATCATTAACCTCCAGGCATCCGGTCAACACCTGACCACCCCTCTTATACTGGGCCCAATGTGTCTGCAGTGAGCCAAGGAAACGATTGAGTCTTTGTCTCATTGTTAACTCATCAAGGGAAACACAAAGCAGATGATTTTTACATAAATGTCCAACACCCAATGCTTGCCACTAATTTTTAATGGGAAAAAGTTGCATGATGATACATTGCTGTTGGGTCCCTCAGGGTTAAAACCATCTCACTGTATTTGTCTCTAAAAAGATGGCCACCTGTCTGATAATAAGGCCACATTTGAGGCACACTGGGTCTTTTTTGGGTGTCCTCGCAAGTTGAATACAACTTTTCTGTGAAGTCCCCCCCCCCCAACTAATTTATGTACTATATCATGTATATTGTCACTCCATTTACAGATCTAACAGTCCGGGCCAGATGCCATCATAAGAATATTGTAATAATCACCTGGCTGTCAAGGCTAAATACCAATATTTTTGCTCCAGGCAAAACAAGAGTGAGCCACTTTTGAGTCCATACACAGATGAGATGCTCAATCTGGTCATCTGCTATGACTGGCTCCATTGAAATCACTTGACTCTGAGGTTAACTCTTTCATTACCAAGTTGGTAATGGTTATTGTCACCTGGCACCAGGTGGCGCATGATATGCAATGGAATGCAAAAATTGTGACCTCATGGGCACACAGTGGCTCCCTCTTTAAGCTACCAGAGAAAATCATGTGTCAGCTTAATTCAGCTGAATGGTGAGGGATCTCTATTGAAAGGTTGAGGTCACGATGACCAGGTCAAGCAAATACTATGGGAGGGCATTTAAAGGAAGTTTCTGTTTCAGATGTGCGTACACATTGGTCCCTGTATTGAAAGACCACCTTTCCAAGATGCTTTACTTCTTATTTTTAATTTACAGTTGAACCCTCTTTCTATATTCATTGGCGAGTGTTTGCACTTTTCGACAGCCATTTTCATGATGTCGCTTTAGCCTGTCAAAAAGTGAAAACAAGCACCAGTGAGCGCAATGGTTATGAAGTTCAATTCTTATATTTACATTAAACATGAATCTCTATCAATATGAAAGGTAAGAGTGTAATTGAAATATGATTTGCAGAAGTTTTTGGCTCCTTATACAGTGGTCCCTGTCTTGAGAGGCCACCAGAAAGGCAGGCCCAAAAGAGGCCTCTCATTAGAGGTACAATAACATGGAAAAGATAGCAGGGACCTGCCAAAAGTGGCCTTTCAAGCTAGGTGGCCTCTCATTGGAGTGATCTCTCAAGACAGGGACACTGTATACAAGAAACTTCTCCGTGTTGTTCATTCACGGGAAGAGCCATGTACGTGTGGCTATCTGTCGGTGACTCAGGCAACAAGAACATAGTGCCTGTGCATAAGGCTATTGCACTCCTGGGCAGATGAACATCAAAACTTTTCCTTATGCTACAGAAAACACCAAATGTAAATATTAATATCTACACCTCCTATGAGAGACCACCTGTCTTGAGAGAGACCACAATGTGGTCACTCCCAGAGGTGGTCGTTCAATACAGGTTTCACTGTACTGGTAAACAGCTAAATTTAATAAGAGCATATAACATTGACATGACAAAACAACTATCTATTAAAATGACGGCGTCACATGGGGGTGTCATGTGACCAATGTACACAATGGTGCTACATGTATACAGCCTAAAGCATTATTTACACACAAGTTGTGAATCTGCTGTCCAGGCTAAAGAAGGACAACACCTTTGTTCTTCACGGCCACTTTGCTTTAATCATTTTGATCCTCTCATTGACGGAGAGTGACTATAATTTATACCCTGCATGCACAGGTGTGCGAGGCTCCACAGACAGTGACCTTGACCTGTGTGACAGTGGTCATGGCTGTTCACAGCGACGCTTACCTCACGGGGACAATTAAGAATCTGGGCAATTTTTGTGGCAATGCTTCTGTTGGACTTGTGCGACAAGATCCATTCATAACAGCTGCGACAAATTTTGGCATGCTTTGATATTCAGCAGTTTCAATCTAAATTGCTTTGTAGCAAATATTGTAAATATTTGGTTGTTTGTTTGTTTGTTTTTTTTTTAACAACACTGAAGTTGAAAATTACACAATGACCCAACAAATAAAATAAAAATTATTGATCAGGAATCAAAGGGTTAAAATCAGAGTGTCCGAGGAGCTGTACCAGATGGTCATTAACTCTTTACATCTCCAACTTTTTTCCATGCAGGTAAACAAATAGATTATTACTTCATTTAAGTCTGCAGTAATGTATCTGACTTCCATCGGATGTTGAAATTCATTTAGTTCTCAGACTACTCTCCCTAAACAAAACTGCACAAAAATAAAAAAAAAAAGAAGGAACAAATATATACTCAGAGCAAGTTTTCATCCCATGCAATGATGAATATAACAAGTGGGTTTTCTATTTGACTAGCAAAGGTCAAGTTGCGTGTCCCCTGAGGCCCATCAGTGGTGCAGCCAAGTCCTGTTATAATGAGTTGGTAAAAGCCATCTTCAGTTGTTCTCCATTGACTGACAGGCTCTGCTCTGGCAGTCATGCTCTAGCCCAACTCTTCCAGTGCCAACTGCCACGGAAGTCAGACCACTTAAAACTGAAATGCTCTGAATTATAATAGGGGTGGTAGACTCATGTACCATGTAAAAAGACCTTTCGTTTAACTCACTGCATGCTATCGTCACAGGCATTGGTCAGTGGTTCTGGTACTGCCTGGCAAGTCATGCTGCAGCTGCCACAAGGGCAGCTGCAGCATGACTTGCCAGGCAGTGCCAGAACCACTAACTTAAGACTACAGGCATTTTGGGACTTGAACGAATGCTCTTTTCATGAAGAATTTAAATATGCAATCGTTTTCTTAAATCTAGGTAAATATATGGAAAAAATCAGGGACTGGTATGGAATGAGTTAAGTGCCAACATGCCTGTAGTTACGTAGCATATAACAGTCCAGGTCAACAACTTCTCTTACAGCACTTTGGGCACAATGAGCCCTAAGGACACCAAGGAAAGCTGTTGACTCAGTCCTAAAGGTGGCACTGACAGAGTTCATGTGCTAGGCAAACAAAAACCACTGCCTCTAGGTACGTAAAAAAAATACTGACTTTGGGCGAGCGAAAAAAAATAACAAAACATTGATTTCATTCAGGGACTGCTTGGTATTGAAATGACAGCTTTTTTTTTATAACAAATGTGAAAACTGGAAATATAATTCTATTGAAAATAAAAACTAAGCAAAATTATATATTATCATTTGCAGCTAACACGTGGGATATCAGTGGGTAACTTTTAAGAGTCATTTGCAATTCATCTTTGTGTGTGTGTGTGTGTGTGTGTGTGTGTGTGTGTGTGTGTGTGTGTGTGTGTGTGTGTGCACGTGCGTGTGTGGATAAACCTATTGTCAATATGTTGTTTAATTGAATCTGATTTTACTTTACTTTATACTTAATTTAACTGTTTTAAACTTTACTCCAAGCCACAAACGTTTGCTGTTCGATGTGTACTAATCCAGTTGCCTATTTTGTGTTCATCTATTATATATATTTACTTGTTTGCTTGTTTACATATTGACTATTTGTATTACACTGACTTTTTACTAACATACTCACTACTGCTGATATCACAGCAACATGTGTCACTAAGTAAAACAGTATTTGTCGCTATCAAACCAATTACTAGAGTCTGGGTGACTTATAAGGACTTTCTCTTAGTTCACAGCCCACTTGTTATGCTGATGAGCTCAGTTTAACAAGTAAATTACAATTGTCTTAATTCTGAAGTAATGTCATGTGATATTATATTTTCACCAACAAAAATCTCTTTGCGTTTTCTCCAAGTACATGTAGTTCCCCTGTATGACGAAAAATTTCTTTTCCACAGCCAACCATTGGTCTGATGTTTTAATCTCTTTTGACCCTCACAATGAGGGCTGTAGGGTGTTGCTTTGGTTGATTTTGTCCATTTTTTGCCTATATTTTGTGGTTCAAAACACATCCTGATACGATCGAAAATAAAAAGTGAAATGTATTGTGTTCTGCTTGTGTTTGTGTTGCCATGTATTACAATCAAATGGTTTTCTCATTTAAACCAAACCTGGTTCATTTCAAGTACACATAACATTTCAAAAGGCTGATGAAATGACTGAAATTGTTCTCTTCTGCATTAACGTGTAAAACGTCGGAATGAATTGCCTAACTTTGCCTCTTTCAATGTGAAAGACAACTTTAAACGCACCAAAAATATCTCTTATGTAAACCTAAATGTTTTCCAGCCAAACAGGTTCTTCAATTGTGGGCGAGAGAACCAAAGGGGCACACAGCACTGGTACATTATACAAAGTAGCTCACTTGACTGCAACATTTCAGAAAGAAGTGGGGGGCACATTTCAGCTTAAAAGCTTAATGCCTCAGTAAGTATTAGGAAGTTGTTATATTTTTTTCCCTTTCTTTCTTTGTTACAGTTTGCTGGGGGGGGGTGCGAGAGGGGGCAGGGATGCGATTTTATAACTGAACGCTGGTAAATGCTAACTATATCATAACATAACCTTGATACATAAACCTTAGCTATTGCAATAAATTATTTCTTGCAATCAAGTCCTCCGCACTCGTATGTCAGCCCAACGAGGTCCATATACATGTACATGTACCTGTTGTCTACTTCCCAGCATGACAATCAATTGGACAAAAAAATCTCTGAGAAAGTGTAGTTGTTTTATAAGATGCAGTCACACCTGCATCAGAGAACAGAACAAAAAGGGTAAAAAGGATAAAAATTATATATATATATTTGCTCTGACAACTGCTACATCATTATATTTTGGGGATGTTAAGACCAAATCAAGAACATTTTTGCGCAAAATTAATGTTTTTTTTTTTCCCGACAAAGAGTGGAAACCAATAAAATGCAGGAAATATGTTGCCAGTTGTATTTACATACAAGGGCGTCTTGGGGTTTGCACTTTGTACAGGAAAAAAAAACCTGTGTAATAAACTGAACATGTATATTGCAGATCTTTGAGAACTACAAAAAAGTAGGAGTGGCACCGAAAGGGGGGGGGGGGGGAATTTTGAAAAGAAGAAACCAGGAGTTAGAAATTGATGCTTAATTTTGTACAAAACTGGACTTGAGCTCTGCCTCTCAGATACTTTCAGATGGAACTGCATGCCCCCTGACTCTTACAAAGAGAGGACCCTTATCCAAGAAATCTCATCCAGCATCTCCTAGGCTTATCCTGAAAATGCCATGCCCTGTATCTGTGGGGCTTCACGAAATATGCTCACAAGAGGCCGTGTGATATTTACTGGGACAGAACGGGTGGTCCTGTTGTATTTATGGAAGAGGAGAAAGCCACAAGGGCCTGGCTGGAGTTTATTCAGCACTACAGGTTGAGATTAAGATAACATGATGTTGAAACACTTTCTCCTGCTTCTGTCAATATTTTGTGCTGACACGCTGATTAGTGGGAAACACGAAAGGTGTCTGGTCTTTAGCCGTGTTTTCTCTTTATCTGGACGAAAAACTGCCGCATTTCCAGGGTTTAGCTACTGCTTTCTTAAAAATGTGTTAAATATAGATGATTATCAACAAGTCCCAGCTGACTGCAACACACAGTTGCACCGGGGAGAGTGAGTCACTGTTGATATGAAACCAGCAGAATCAGTGAGGAACATACAAAACCCACACAGTACGACTGCCTCTCTTCCAATCAAACCGTATAAAATAGAGAGATTGGTCTGGCTAACACAGACTCTTTGATGGTAGCTAACTAGTACAGTGGTCCCTGTCTTGAGAAGTCACTCCAATGAGAGGCCACCTGGCTTGAAAGGCCACTTTTGGCAGGTCTCTGCTGCTATCTTTTCCATGTTATTGTATCTCTAATGAGAGGCCACCTGTCTTGAGAAGCCACTTTTGGACCTGCCTTTGGGGTGGCCTCTCAAGACAGCGACCATTGTACATCTCTGAAAAGTAGCAAATCTGTCAGATAATGCAACAATGTTATTGAAAACTGAAAGACTGACTACACAGCAAAGTTTCACAGTGCAGTTATGATACGTTAGGTTGCATATCATCCTGTTACATGTACAAAGTTGACGTGTTTTATGTCATAACATGAACTTATCAATTAACCTCCAGACACCTCACGTTGATGTATCTATATGTAACATTGTGCCCTTAAATATCACAAGTTATATGCTTCCATGTGGTAAATGTCATTTGAATTTTTCTTTTCTTCATCAAGAAAGATTTGTATGATAAGTCTACAGCTTTGGTCGACACATTGTTGGTGGTATACTGTAATTTTTTTTTCTTTTTCATACTGTAAATTGCTTTACGTTTTGTTATACATGTACTTTTATTTTTTGCTTATTTCGCTGACGACTCAAAACCCTGAAAATAAAAACACAGCGAAATAGTATAACAACTTTGTTTGAATAAGGATTATGTCCAAAACAGTGCAATTAAAACTAAAGTGACATGTCAATAATACAAAAATCGTGAAAATTTATACACGTGAAAATGAAGCAATTTACAGTATGCCTGAAGGGTACCCAGGAAAGCTATTGGCTCCGTCTTAACTCTTTCAGTGCCAATCATGTCTTAAGTCCATCCACTTAAGTCAAAGTAGTCTGAATTTTCATTAGGATCCCAGATTTCTATTCCTCATAAAAAGACCTTTCACTCAAGTGCCAGTATGCATATAGTTCCAGAGAGAATACCCCAGGTCAACAGCTTTTCTTGGCGCGCACTGGGCACAATGCACACCGAGAAAAGCTGTTCACTCAGTCCAAAATGCAACACCTAAAGAGTTAGTGGGGTTAAAGTCCCAGCCATCCATTAGCGTTACACTGTACTATACTTGATAGATTTAAACTTAGTTTTTTTATGCTTTCTGACTTCACTACCTTTGCACAAATGGAATCAGGTTTTTTCCAAAACCACATGGTATATTCATTTTTTAAATATACAGTACACCCCTAAAAGATAGGAAAGAAATCAAATTGCTTGATTTCAGCTCCTTTATAACATTTAAAGAATTTATATGTATATATATATATTCCACAAATAACAGATACAGTATAACTAAAAATGATTAAATTCAGTTGATTTCTATTATCAACTTCTAGAGACTGCTTTATAGCCTGTGTGGGACTTGACTTTGCCAATGTAAGGAACACTTTCCACCATAATTTGCAGCCACATTTGACATCCATTTGAATGCTTCTGCACACAAAATTCCAAACACCTCTATGTAAATCATTGTCTTCAGAAAAAAAAGTTAATAAAATATCAGTTTAAAAGCTTCAACTAAAAAAATAATCACCTTCATCAACATATTTTTCAATATACAATCTAACAAGGGATGCAACTTCTACCACAAGGAGTCTGTATGTGATTTATGCTTACCTGAACACACATAAAACTTTTCCTAGCTTTGAACTTTGACCTCTAGCTCCATGAAGTCCCATTTAACTTAATTAAAAATAGTGTTCACAGACCTGATTATCCTTAGCACCACAATTTTTTTCCTTAATTCTGCAATGTTTTTTGCTTTTTTTGAGACTCCCTAGGTGCTATAATATGGTGTAACTGCACCAAAAATTTGATGAAGCTGTAATGTATCCTTCTTGAGAAATTATGGTAACATTGTCCACTTGTATGCCACTCAGACGGCCTTCAAATAATAAGTTTCCTCACAAGTTTAAAAATGTAGTCTTAATTGGAGAGTGGTTTAATTAGGGATGACAAATATACGGATGATCAGAAATGGGACTGCAAATTGACAGCCTTTGACACAGTAATTAATGGTCTCCTCATGCAGGGGATCTTAACCCTTAAAGTGCTAATCATAGCTATAGTTGTTTTCTCATTACAGTGAAACAGGTAATGGTTTAAAGATTTAAATTCCCCATGAAGATACCTTTCCTTTAAATACCAGCAAGCCTTGTCTGAAGCAAAAAGTAGTCTAAATCAACAGCAGCGTCCTCAGGAAAGCTGTTGACTCAGTCTTAAATCCATGCTTTAAGGGTTAATTGGAGATTCTACTGCGTTACCAAACTATTGCTAGGACAAAGATTTGATACAATTTTCTTGATAATTATCCATATGATATAAACGATCATATACAGAAAACTGGCCATAAATGCCATGCTACATGACACATGTACAACCGGAAACCACGGATAATTAATTTATGGTGCCAGATAACCATAGATCATGCACTGTGTCAGGCTTTTTTTTCCCTTCTTTTTTACAGTCATGATGAGGTGTGAATCAGAACTATAAGTACACATTTTCAGTGATTTTGGAAAACATTAGACATACACCTGTACAAATATTAGACATATTTGTACAGGTGAATCATTATCAAACTATATTTTCATTTTATTTTCATCGTGGAATGGGCAACTTGAATTTTTGCAAACAGGATCAGGTTGAAATTCCTGTTCTCCGGGACTTCATCTGCTTCCCAGCCAACATAGCCTGAAGGTCAGAGGTCATTCCACATTCTGCTCCCAGCATCATTATGTAAGTCAACACAGCCAGATACAGTTACATATGTTATGTCAACACCTATCAGTTATGCGCTAATTGGCAGTGTCCACTGCCCGCAGGCCACTTTAAAGGAAGATGATAATTATTTCTCTAATTGCACTAACGAGCTTCATTAACTTTTGTTTCAAACACTTCTGTAAATGCACTTTTCTCCTATATAAATTTTCAGTGTTTGCATTTCATGTATTTAACTGAAGTTTTTTTTCACATTTGTTTGGTCATAGTTCCCATTGAACTTGTGTTAAAGTACCATTTATTTTTGTTTTGTTTTGTGTCATAAGCTAAATAAGCAAAATTAAAAGAATGACAAAATCAAGTGAATCTACAGTATTTTCTTATACATATAATAATATATTACTGAATAAGCAACTTTTAGCAAAAAGCTTTATTAGTTTTCCCCCTGAATAAAATCTTGACATTTGTTTAATTTTTCAGTGTTATGTTTAACATATCCAAATCCTGTAACCCTTTGTGGCAATTCTAATGTGTACAAAATATTTGTACTCATGTGAGATATGTGAAATGAAAAAATACATGACACAGATGCTTAATGTCCTCTCACTTTCAATACTGTGTAGGTATAGAGCCTTTGTCCATATTTTGGCACTGCCAGGCAAGTCATGCTACAGCTGCAGCAAATTGGCACCTGCAACATGACTGCTAGGCGCTACAGAAACCACTGACTCTGGACCAAGCATGCTGGTACTTGTTGAATCTTGATCCATTAAAGAATTATTGGAATATTTTACTTTCTACTTAAATCTATATTTTATGTATGAAAATCAGTGAATGGCATACAATGAGGTAAAGAGTGGAGAGCTGAAGACAGTGGGTCAGGTATCAAGTATTACTGGGTCTATGGGAAGGAAAGAAACAGTTAATTTGGTCATACTAGCTACAACTTTTTCTTGTGTGCAGAGAGGGAATTTGTGAAGATGACATTTTCAAATTCCTCATAAAGTGGCATGATTCAAGTAACAACATGCCAGGTGGCTTGCCATTGATGGCCAGTCATGCTCCAGTTGTAAGACCAGCTGAAGCATGACTATCCAGACACTGCCAAAAAAACTTGAACTAGTCCACCTATTATCGACCAGTCACTAATGGCAGAGATGACAGTAGCTGCAGTATGACTTGCCAGACCATGATAAAACCATTAACCTAGCCACCGATTATTGACCAGTCGCTATACGTGTAGGTAGAGCTGAGAGTACATGTAGCTGGAGTATGACTCTCCAGACAATGCTAAAACCACTAGCAAATCCACCTATTATCGACCAGTCGCTAAAGGTACAGAAGACAGTGAAGAGATTATCAAGGGTCTGAATTTCAATGTTTTTGTTTTTAGCATTACACTGTAGCTTTACTTGTTGGAACATCTGCCATAAACATGTATCGACAATGTTTGGCACATCACTTAAAATATATTTCTGGCTAAAACTTATAAATCATGTACATGTACCCTCATTTGGGTACTCTTTGCAAGAATAGTACCATAGCTACAGAATTCTGAACCAAAAAATACTAAAAATATACAGTGCCTGACCAAATACTTGTGTAGAAAGTACTCCTACAAGAAAATACTGACCTTTGTTCCGGAAATTTGATGAAATTTTGGGACATCTGGAGTACAGATTACCCTTTTTGACCAGCCGTCAGAGTGACACATACCCACTATGGTCAATAATGTGAGCCCCTCCCCCCCCCTCCCCCCGGGCTTTTTACTTTAGGTTTCTATTTGAAGCTTCATAATGATGCCACAACATAATTCACACTGCAGTGAGTGCATGTATGTGTACACATTGGACCACATACAACATACTGTGATTCATAGAAAGGAATAGCCTACATTAAAATCACCTGATCTGGACCTGTATGAGAGCTCGGATCAATACCTTAACTGTACTTTGTACTCATTTATATCGCTTTTCAATTTTCCTGGGGTTGCATTATTTATAGGATACACGCAATATGCTAACTGCTGCAAACCTCCAACTTGTCGTCCTTATTGCTGAATGATATGACTCACTGAAAATAAACACTTGATATCAACTCCCTTGATGTTTCCAGTTAACGCTTATCATTTTTGCCAGATTTCATATCATTTGCTTATCATGCTTGCTTCCCTTTTCCCTTGAAGACCGTTGATTTTCCAGTTTATTTGTCTGCAACTGTACACCGATGATAATCATGCACTAGAAGCACTCTGCACGCACCAGAGACTTCACTCAAGGGCACTTACAGGGCAGTGGTATTTGCATTACCTGACATGACAGGGCACTTTTATTTGCATCGCCTTGCGTGACAGGTCATGTGCATGTTCTGGCTTAATTACCAATCATTAGAGACCCTGTCTGGAAATTTCTACTAGTTTTGCTTTTTATTTCAAAATTTGGCTGCTGACATCCTGATCAATTCCTGAAAGATATCTGGTCAAGATAACTGGTCGAACATGGCTTGGTGTAAAAACAATACAGTGCTCTAGATATAAAAAGTTTGTAAAGCAGAAAATGTTGCAGACCAACTACAAGACATCTTCATGTAAATGAACCGCCATGTTAATTTTTTTCTCATGCCTTTGGTTCAAATCAGTGAAAAAAGCTTACACGAACAGTAGTTCAGCACCACTATTGTCAGCCCACCACGCAAAATGACCATTATTTCAGCAAGCCTTGCACTCATGTACAGACGTGTATACGTTTGTATGGAATCAATATCAATAGAACTAACAAGCCCAGAGACAGAGTCTATTAGGTAGACCTGCCAGGCCAGCCCCATTTCTTTCGTCTGTGATCTTCAGATCTAATGTCACTAGATTCTGGACTTTTTATGTTTCCGGTAACCGTGTATTTGTATCGCTGAAAGGATAAACATACTTTTTTCACTGCCTTTGTGTCTGGGTTTCTGTCTCCACCTGTTAATGCCATGTACCTGGATCTATCCTCTGGTTGCAGTGATCTCCAACATGACAAATGCCATTTGTCCATGCAGTATCTAGGCTGTTTTCATATATATGCTGGTGAGGAGAGACTTCCCCTGTCTGCATTCTGCCACAGCTGGTCTCAACCCCAGTGGCATTCATTTTGATTCCACATTCAAATTCCTTCTTTAACCCGTTCCTGGGCAAACTGCGACTGAGTCAATAGTTATCCATGGTGTGGTGCACCCAGCCCATGCCAAGGAAAGCTACTGACCTGGGTCCTGCCATCATGTATGGTCTTACCTACAAATCTCAGCAAAAATGTTTCCCAGTAATGAGAAATTTCAGTAAAAACATTACGACTGACGGCAATTTATATCCGGGCGCTTTTGGGCATCTGAGGGGGAAAGTGTTGAACTGAAATATCGTTCAAGCACTAGCATGTCTATAGTTCTGGAAAAAGAAAGCAGGGACAAGTCAACAGCTTTCATTGGCATACTAAGCACACACTGCACTGACATTATGCCATGGACACAGAGCTGTTGACTCAGTTTTAACCCTTGCACTGATACAGTTAACGGGAGACATCTGTGGTGACTTTGGGTGGCCCTTGTAAGGGAAGCTACAGACTATAAAAGAGAAGGAAAAGAAGCTATGTAGGACTCTGTTTGAGAAGGGTTAATGGGAATCTGACAAGTGTTAATGGGATTCTACTTGTCTCATAAGAGTTAATGGGACTTTACCTGTCTGACCAAGGTTCATAAGACTTTACCTCTTTCGCAATGGTTAATAAGGCTTCAAATGTCTGACAATGGTTAATGCAACTTCACCTGTCTGACAAAGATCAATGGGATTTTACCTGTCTGATGAGCGTTAGTAAGATTTTACCTGCCTGACCAAGGTTAATGGGACTTCATGTGTCTGACAAGGGTTAATGGAATTTTACCTGTCTAATTTGGGTTAATGGAAGTTTTAGTTGGACAAGGGTAGATGGGTCTACCTGTCTGAAATGATTAATTAAGTTTCTGCAACTTTCCCATTGACAAATACCTTGGCGTAACCCCAAGCATTAACTTGAAAGCTTTCAATGTACATCTTTGGCTCAGGTAAGGCCATTTGTACAAACCTGGTCCTGTCTAATTTAAACACGTGGAAGATGGCCAACAAGATAGGCCAGCCAAGTGAACAGGCTTAGATGGTGTTGAGTCTGCAGTTTTACAGGATTACACGCTTTGCCGATCTACCTGAGCCAATGTGTCATATTTTAGATATGATACAAAAAGAGAACTATACCTGCAATGGGACTGAATTAGTTTTAAAGCTTAACTGGAAATGGGAGAACACACACACATGGATTTAAAAGACAGGATACCTAATGGAAGCTAATACACGTATATATGTATTGTGTAAAACATAGTTTCCACTTCAGTAAATCTGATTTAGACATCAGGGGATGAATTCAGCCAAAATGGTTTTGCCCACTGCTACTGCGTAACAGATGAAACCAATTGACTTCTTTAGTACTGGTTCTTGATGTTCCTTGGCATTTGCCTGGATTTAAGATGAATAAATCATTATGCATCCAAATTCTTCATACAAAGCTCTTTTGATGCTTTCATTCAAGTGTTAACATGCCTGGCCAGTTCTGTCCAACTGGAAATCTGTAGCAAAATTAAGATTCTGTGGAGCATTTTCTCAACTTCTTCACATGAGAGAAGCATTTATTTTAAAGAAATTCTGTAGCATTTTTCAAGAACTGTGGAGCATAATTTTGCGACAATGCTCCAGTTGGACAGCCCCGCCAGCCCTCTCACACAGAACAGCATAAGCTAAGAGGCAAGAGGTAGGGGGCAGCACTGGTGACAAAAAGGCCACCTGACCTATCCTGACTAATACTATCATGACAATGGTCGGGGTAAGTCCCACAATACTTCTTGACCAGCATCTGCTACTTCCTGTCCTTGGATATACGCCATTGGCTAATTTTGACATCATAATTATTATTTTAATTGTTTCAGAGCTAACCACACCAAAAGCCATGTCTACCTGAAGTATAATGACTGCAGATTCAAATTTGTCATTAAAAAGATCTTTATTTAAGCATGGAGCATGTCTGCATAATGACCCAGGTCAACAGCTCATCCTAGTGTGTTTTATAACACCCAAACTGCACGCAGGAAAACTGTTGACTGACTCAGAAACAGAGCACTTAAAGAGTTAATTTGGCTTTGTGTGTGTGTGTTTGTGTTGCCCCCTTGTGTGTTGTCTGATGCCCTGCAGTCAACAGCGATGTCGTATATTTACATGTAGCGATTGCCACGTTACAGACTCCAACCAGGCAAATTCACTTCAATTTAGACTGCATAATGATCTTGGAAGGTCCATTTTCTCTTCCTACACTAAGTCATGTTGACACAATTTTCTCTCTCGTTCATGTTGTTATTTTGGTCCAGTTGTTCTCCTACTTATTAGCCCAATCAAAATGAATTACTTTCATACATTTTGATGAACTATAGTCAACCTTGAACAATTTAGCCTGCACTCTAACGCACAATTAATACAGACAATTTAAACAAACAATTTATACAATTTGTAGACACCTTCAACAGCTAAAATGCCATACATAAACCTGATTACTTTTCCCTTTCATAGCACCACATTCCATAAGCAATTTATATAGTGTACATATACAATGAACATCATAACCATAATCATTCCCATAAGCACAGTGCCCTTCAGAAATGTAGATAACATTACCTCTCTCTCTCTCCCTCCCTCCTCCCTCTCCTCTCCTCTCCCTCCCCTCCCTCCCCTCCCTCCCTCCTCTCTCTCTCTCTCTCTCTCTCTCTCTCTCTCTCTCTCCTCTCTCTCTCTCTCTCTCTCTCTCTCTCTCTCTCGGCAACTTAGATCATGTGCATGTGTTTCATGTTGACATATAATGGCAGCCTGACACAACTATCTTGCTTGACATGTTCATAATCTCAAAAAGATCTCTTTCTGAATGGACCTTCCAAATAAGGTAAGACTAGTGCTGGCTACCAGCTGGGATCAGCTGGTGCATTTACTCTGGCGATTCTATAATTACAGCAATTTACACGTGTTGTTCCAAGAGCCCAGGATACAAACCATTTATGTATATGTGTGTGTGTGTGTGTGTGTGTTTGTATGTACATATATATAAGTCCGTCATGTCTATATTAAGACCACCAATTTATCATGCCATAATTGTTTTCCTTCATTTAATTCTATCCCTGATTAAGATCACATTTTTTGTCCCTTAGTTTGTCTATATGGGATATTTATATATGTATATATATATATATATATATATATATATATATATATATATTATATATATATACTATATATATATATATATATATATATATATATATATATATATATAATAGTTATATATATATATGTATGTATATATGTACATGTATATATGTACATGTGTATATATATATATATATGTATATATATATGTATGTATATATGTACATGCATATATGTACATGTGTGTGTGTGTATATATATATATATATATATATATATATATATATATATATATATATATATATATATATGTGATTCATAAAATTAACTCCTAAAGTGCCACATTTTGCCTGTTTGGTCCGACTAGTTTGACTTAAGACTTAAGTAGATCGACTTTAGACGTGATTGGCACTGAAAGAGTTAAAATATTGTCTCCAGCATGCAGTTCAGTGATTAGAACTTAAATGCTACTTGCATTGTTCTATTTCATCCTGAAACTGAGAGGAAATTTTGGCTAGTGATTTAAAATTTTTTTAAAAATTGCAGTTTTTGATTTGATGGGACATATTTCTAAAATTGAAACTTTTTAATTTTAAATAATACATGTGTATAATCTGAAATTATAAAAGTTTAAATAATTTGATCATCTTAAGTACCATTTATGAAAAAAAAAAAACATGTCATATGCATACATGTACATGTGATGTTCTCTGGGGACACCTCAAGTCACATGGCACTGAAGGACAGATCTCCCCCACAGAGGGACGATGCTCACAGAGAACAAAGCTCTATTCTTGGTCCCCAATGAAGGTCATTAGTTCACAATAGATCAAAACATTATTACAAAAGGAGACTTTTGAATTTCAAAGCACCATAGATCAACACTGTGTCATGGTGTGATGTCCTTGATGCCATTCAATCACCATGTCCAGTGTTACCATTGATAATGAGGGAATAAAAACTTCACTGCAAAGATTCTTTGTGAGGATTGACCGGAAAAAAAAATTGTAGCAATGAACAGGACTAAGTGAATCATCTCTCTTTTAACATTTACACTTGCTGATGTGTGTCAAAGAGACAAAACATTCTGCAAATTACTAATTACAGTAATCAGATGTGGATGATTTATGTTTAAGGGCAAATTATTCTTCTAAGATCCTTTTAATTTGATAAAAAATTATCCTGGGAAATTTTGTGTTTGTATGGGCAAAAAGGCGATGATCTACACATTGATCAATTATTTATCGCAGACTTGTAAAGAACACCTGCCTAAATAAACATAGTGTGTGTAACCAGGGAACTGACATGTTAACTGTGTAACATCAGTGTTAACCACAGAACTGACATGTTAACTGTGTAACATCAGTGTTAACCACAGAACTGACATGTTAACTGTGTAACATCAGTGTTTACCACAGAACTGACATGTTAACTGTGTAACATCAGTGTTAACCACAGAACTGACATGTTAACTGTGTAACATCAGTGTTAACCACAGAACTGACATGTTAACTGTGTAACATCAGTGTTAACCACAGAACTGACATGTTAACTGTGTAACATCAGTGTTAACCACAGAACTGACATGTTAACTGTGTAACATCAGTGTTTACCACAGAACTGACATGTTAACTGTGTAACATCAGTGTTAACCACAGAACTGACATGTTAACTGTGTAACATCAGTGTTAACCACAGAACTGACATGTTAACCCTTTTAACAGCAGTATGTAACCAGTGAACTAAGTGTTAATGTTTTTAATACCAGTGTGTAACCTCAGAACTGACAGCATTTACTCCTGCAACACTACTGTGTAACTAGAAAACTGACACTGTTAACCCCTGCAATTCTTTCAGCGCCAACTACGATGACTATATAACAGGAGCTTTCATTCAAAGATCAATCGTCTTTGTTAGAAATTTTGACTGAGGCGGACTATAAGTTGATAACTTCTTCAATGCTGCATAGTACAGAGCTACCCTTACTTGTGTACATTGGTATAAAATAGATTTGTTCTACATACTGAAAACTTTCAACTATGCATGTTACAGATTAACTCTTTCAGTGCCAATCACATCTAAAGTATATCTACTAAAGTCAAACTCGTCTAAATTATCATTAGAATCTCTATTTCATATTCCTTGTGAAATAACCTTTCATTCAAGTCCCAGCATGCGCCTAGTTCCAGAGAAAATATCCCAGGTCAACAGCTTTTCTCAGCACACTTTGGGAGCATTGCGCCCAATGCGTACTGAAAAGCTGTTGACTCAGTCCTAAATTTGGCACTTAAAGAGTTAATGCAAAACATAAACATTGAACTTTACAATACAGTTTTTAAGACAGTATTACACACAAGATGGAGGACATAAAATTATCAAATTACACACATCCTAATTCCACATTATCAAATTTTTTTCTTTTGATCTCTGTGGACAAATTGTGACAATCTTACTGTGTGAAGCAAACTGGCTTAATCCAGATATACATTCGATAACATATCCTAAAATATTTGCACATATTGCTTCAGAAATTCAGTAATTGGAATAATCTGATGTGAACCTTGATAAATGACATATCACACTGTCATTGTCCTTTGTGGCACTGTATCAAAGCCACATTCAAAGGAAGAAACACTCCAAGTGAACTGAAATATGTACCTTTGGGTCATGAGCTACCCCTTCTTCTGCTGCTATATTAGATCACCTGACTTCTTCTATTTATTTTCCTCTGTGTTTTCCTCATTTCCCTGTCCTCTCAGATGGAAAGTGAAAGCTGGGCCGTCTTTCTAATCTCTAGCTAGTTGATCAATCTGCTGGCCACTCGGAGTTACAGCTGTTTCGCCTGCCACTCACCACAATGAGGTCAACTTCACCTGCATTTTACTCTCTAACCAAGAGGGAATTTCTTCCATCACCTAGCTGTTGATTTATGAGGAGTAATCCACCAGAGGGTCACCTTTGACCTCATAAAAACTATGGGTGATGTCACTAGAATGTTATACAGTGTCTTGGCAGTGACGGTGCTTTACTGATCTGAAATGTTAATTGTTATTGCTTTGATTTGAACGTGCCAGCCAACATGATGGTGTCATGTTTATAACACTGGCAAGTGCCTACACTTTCACTATACTGAATTCACCCAGTATCAAGACGAATTCAGTCACAATCAAACCAATGTAAAAAGGCATGTCTACCTATTCTCTGCAACTTATATACATTTTTTTTTTTTTAGGGGGGGGGGAATAATCCATGTACAAGATATTTGTACTTCTTGTCCCAAGCAACAATTTTATTTTATTTGGGGCTCAATCCAAATGAGATTTCTTTCTTTGGGTATTTTAATTGAATGTGTGTCTTCAGTTGAGAATATCTGCGGCTGGAATGCACAAATTTAACAAAAAAGTACAATTTGTAAATGGAGATTGTTTAAAAATAACTTAATTGCTGTAGGAACTCTGTCTGTCTCGATTGATCAATATAACAATGATTCTTTTTTAGACATGTAATCGTGACTTGTGTTGGTCATTGAAGATGTATTATGTTTACTCTGATAACCAGTGACATGACACACGTCTGTGATAATCATGTTTATGCCAAAGGTGATTAAAAACTTGGGCTGGGTCATGTTTGACTTGATCTCCAAATTCCCCCTCATGTCTCATGACAGCTTTAATCTCATGCTTGGTAATCAAAACAAAAGAAAAAAAATCATGTTCACCTGAATTATGATTAATATGATTATGATTCCACTTTCAACTTCCTCGTGAAATGACCATTCACTCAAGTAAAAACCACTCGTTCCTGAGAAACTGGAAGAATACTTGGGTCAGGAGCCTGTCTCAGTATGTGGCCAATGCACATAAGAGATAATTGAACTCATCTGTCTACAACTTGGTACTGAAAGACTTTCGACTGACTTACTCAAATCACCCAATAAACAAATCTATCTCTCTCTCTCTCTCTCTCTCTCTCTCTCTCTCTCTCTCTCTCTCTCTCTCTCTCTCACACACACACATCTTGCTTGCTGAGCACGGTCCAGTGTATTTTACAAAAAAATCTATCTCAACTCTTTCCACGTGCTAAATGTGACTGAGCTTGGACTACTGAAAATAAACTGATCTGAATTATAATAAGGGTGTTAGACTAGGGTTCCTTGTAAAAAGATATTTTATTCAAGTGCCAGTATGCTGTGCTAATGCAAAGATTTCCTGGAGCAGACATGGTTTTCGCAGAGTTTTGTGATAATGATATGTCTTAATTTATAATACCACAAGCAATTACACCTATTCTGGATTCCGTATCCATATAGCATAAATAACAACAATAAGCCCTCTTCTTTCATCAGAAGCAGTTAATTTTGTAAAATTTTGAATTTTTAATAAAACCCGCAAGATTAAAAGTAGGGTGTGTGCTACAATTGGAATGAATACAGTATCACATCATCATACACTGGGCCCAGGGATGCACTTAGTTGATTTTAAAATTACTCTATTAACCCTTAAGTGCCCAGGATGCTCAGAAAATTTAACTGAAATATGCTCCGATTTTAGACCTACATTTGGAACATGTTACCTGTATCAACCTGGTAAATCATTGTAACATACATGCACATGTATGGCTTTCCACTATTTCAGAACTTTCATGCCAGAAAAAAAGTGGAAGCCGTTCTGAGGGCAGGGTACTTAACTCTTTCAGTGCCAAATTTTGTAATGAGTCAACAGCTTTTCTCGAGGCACATTGGATGCAAGGCACCCAATGCGTGCTGAAAAGCTGTTGACCTGGGATATTATCTCTGGAACTATAGGCATACTGGTACTTGAATGAAAGGT
>OZ026618.1:38262889-38325389 GCA_964020975.1 Hermodice carunculata
CAAATCATGCTACATGTATATCAGTGGTTTTACACTGTCTTGCCAGTCAAAGGCAACTGATGCGTGACGCGCCATGCGATGCGGCACGTCCTGACCTATGCCTATAGCCAAATATTTACACTTTTCGTGTTGAATGATGCGTAAAATTGCAGCTGACAATAATTAAAGATAGTAAAGAATTACTTTCTAAGCACCCCTCGTTTTTTCTATAGGAGCCACCTGTCATCTTTGGCAAAGATAAGATTTAAATACTTTGCATGTGGTCTTTAAAAGCACACATATTGTAGACCAGAAAACAAGGCCCTCTCTGTGTCGACAAAACTATGTGGTGTCCTCACCTCCACAATAGCAACACACGTCTACAATGCATAGGGAAGGAGAAGTAACAAAGTGTATGCCTCAGTCCAGTGGCACTCAGGTGAGGGCTGGCATGTTGTCACGGCTGATATCGAGGAAAATTGGCCTGCTAGCCCCGAAAATTGGTGGGGACACACAGGTCTGTAAATACCATGTTCACGTCCTGGGAAAGCCGACATACCAGGAAGTACTTTGTGGAGGAAAACATTAGATCAAGACCACCTGATTGGTGGTCCGTACCCACCTTGCCCCAGCCAGTATTAAAGGCTACCTTCTCCTTGCCTGCTTAGGCAGACTCTCTTATGCTGATGGTTATTGGGGTCCAGGTTCTGATGGCTGGGGGGGGCGGGCAGTGCGTCACTTAACAGGTAGCACCCTGTATTTGATACTCCAGGAATGTTTGCTTGATGAATATAGATAAAGGGTTGTTGTGCAGGGAATCTTCTATCTGATAGAAGGCTGGGACCAGAGGGTTGCTTTGCAGGCAACCTTCTAGTTGATAGAAGGCTGGGCTGGGGGGCTGGGAACTGTCGGAGGGTTGCTTTGCAGGCAACGTTCTGTCTAATAGAGGGCCTAGGACAGAGGGTTGCTTTGCAGACAATCTCCTGTCTGGTAGAGCACTGGGAACAAAGGGTTGCTTCACAGACAACCTTCTGTCTGACAGAGGACTGGGAGAGAAGGGTTGCTTTGCAGGCAACCTCCTGCTTGCTGCTCCAGGAATGTTTGTTTCATGGATAAACGTAAACAAAGCCTTTGTGTTTACAACAACATTCCAGACACATTTACCCAATTGATCTGTTGTACTTAGCCATTATAACACTGACCGGAGATGCACAGGTGGAGTTTGGGATCATTTTTTTCCTCCCAAGTGCCCACTCTGATCATATCCTTCAGATAAGCAACCTTTCTACCAGGTCATTAGCGTGCTAAATGACCCGAGGAGACTCCTACAATACCTGAGCTGTTTTGATACAATGAGATAGGGAAAGCATGCATGAAACCAACATTGTGTGCATCTACCATCCATGACAGACGGAATGGGACAAAATCACTCCAGTCAGTTTGGATCAGGAGAAAAGGCTGCCTCGGGTATTGTTTTGTATCTGGTCGACACAGGAATGACTCACTGTGACGGTCCTTGATATCACAGCCAAGGGATGGTCCAAGGTAAGATCACCAGATGGTAGAGAGGACATATGGCATACGATATACTTACTCAAGGTGATGACAGCGTGAGTAATGTAACGATTCCCCTGCATTGCGCTGCACATCTTGACGGTATCTCAGCACCTCGATCCAGACATGACACTTGTCGTCAGTTGACTGTCATTTAGGGCCAGGTAAAAACATCCCAGTGTCACCAAGGTGAAGGCCACGGCTCATGGGGCCAGACGACTACCACCTTCGCTGCTGTTCTTTACTGATTGGTAAGGGATGTCATGAACGTGGATCGAGTGGTAATTAAATATGAACAGAATCAATACCAATTATGCAGAGTTTGTCCTAGTTTCACGTGCTTTCAGCACCACATGAATGAATGAATGCTGATCCCAGTAACTGTGGTTCACCAGCCAATGTCCATGTCGTACAGATCCTTAAGTGTACAGCGCGAGACCCCTCCCCACAGCATCAGCCTTGTAGTGGTGCAGAGACTACAATAAGCGGTCCCGGCTCAATGCATGCATACTGCCCTGTGTCACAGTGTCCCTCCCTGCAGGCATAAGACGCCTACTGTGTCAGCCCTCTAGCAAGCTTCCCCTGTGCCTTGCAGCGGTAAATACACAAGAACGGAATGTTTTCGTCTCCGAGACCATAACCCATCCTTTGCCTGGTGCTTTACACGTTTCAACTAACCCACAGGGAGAAAGCTGTGGTCCTGAAATGGCCCGTCGTGGCAGTAAATATGTCACTGATTTCTGCTCTAGATACCTGGTAAATTGGAGATTGTCTGATAAACACTAACCACCACCAGCACGCATTCTCACCTGATGGTGAACCTTTCTTAATAGACTTCCGACTCATTTAATAATGTGCATGTTTGCAGATTATAGCAAGCTTTTGACAGGGATAACATATAGGTTAATCTCGGAAACATAAAGGAAAAGGAATTGAGGGGCATGGCCAATAGACCACAACACAGAAGGGCAACCATTAGTGGTCCATTCCAGCGTGCATTGTTAAAACCAGAACAATGTTTCTATGCAGGTACATTGGATTAGGCAAGCATGTCGGGTTGGTAAAAAATTTAATATTTTCCGCAGTTTTGAAGTCTATATAATAGGCTGCCACTGTTTACACTAACAAGGGTTAACTTGTTTTCCTAAGAGCTTGAATCTCGTTTCTTTAAAGTAGCTTTCAACTTGCAGAAAAGGGCCCGGACACAAAAGAATGTCTAGATGGTACCGATAATAAGACAGCCTCAAAATGCCTTGAAACCATTCACAATGACCATACATCTAACCTGATATAAACACCATTCAATGGCGGGCAATTGGTTATTGTCGAGTCTCGCTTCTCGATTCTATTTAATTCCTCATCATCTTATTTTGCCCTCTGGGGCTTAGCACAGCTTTGCGTTTTTCAAATTGGGAGGGACTATGTTACTTAATTAAATTGATAGGAACAAAAAAGACTGCTTGGTTTTTGTTAATCATTTATGCATGTTTTGTCAATTCATATACCAAAGTAGCAGGGAATACAGAAAAATATGAAGTTAAAAAAAAATTGAAGAATATACTTTAGCAATTTTACGATACAGTTAAGTTTCACTCTGCCTTAGGGCGGCGGTGAAGAAAAATATAACCTGGAGGAACGAGAAGTTAAAAGTTTCAGAAAAATCAACCACTCCAGGTTGCACTTTGGTGAACCGGCCAGCACTAACCTTCGTGTGTTTTTGTCTTGGAGGTTTGACGTGCTTTGACAACTGCTCACAGAGAGCGCTCTCGTGGGTCCTTTCTCTGCCCGGTCTCCAAGAGCACTTTACAACGTTGCTTCTGACTGCTAAATATCCATAACTATTTTATCCCAGTCCCAGAAAACTCACACACCCTTCCTGACCCTGCTCATATACACTTAAGGTATATATATATATGAAAATGCCGAACAATTATTCCCTACTTTTCATACCAGTCCATGACCTACCTGTATGTTTACCTAGATAGCAAAAGATAGCATATAGGTGTATTCAAACTCCTTCAAGTACCAACGTGCCTAATCTGCTGTGGTTCTTGCATTGCCAGCCATTATTCATATAAAAAACCTTTCACCACACTGTACTTCTATATCGAATGTCCCGATTTCCTCTTTGACTGAACAGGGAAACACGTGCACATAGGTATTTCGGTCTATCTTTGATGAAAATTTGTTTAAAATGTGTTTTTTAATGTTTTTTTGGGTCAGGATGGTTTGCCAACACCCATACAAAGTGGATACATTGTTGACAATAATTATTGTTTACAGTAACAAAACTGTCAACCTGTTATCAGGTGATAACAGACTATCCTTTACCACCCTATTCCACTAAAATTGTTGAAAACAACATGGATAAAACTATTACCATCTTCTAAATTGTAAAAACATGTTCATGTATATATATATATATATATATATATATATATATATATATATATATATCTCCTCATCCAGGTAAATGTTTTCATACAGTTGTTGGTAAAAACAAAATTAAACAATACCAACAGGATACCATCTAGTCTATAAGTAAAAACAGAGACTGCACATTTAAGAGATGGAGGACTCCCTCCCTACTGGTTTCGACGCTACCCGCATCTTCCTCAGGGGAGGATCCGATGTGCAGTCTCTGTTTTTACTTATAGACTAGATGGTATCCTGTTGGTATTGTTTTTGTTGTTCTTACCTTCAGACTTTTTTTAACAATACCCCTGCATCTTTAAGATCCAGGACCACCATCCCCTAATGACTTTACATGAGAGTGTTGCTGAATCGTATTTTCCTTGTGCCATACAGTTATTGGTCAAGTCCCCCACACTCCCCGAGTGAACCCTACCCATTGGTTATGCAAATGCATGAGTGGGTTAACAAATAAAAGAATCTGCAATTATAGCTGTCATTATATATGTAATGACATGATGTAAGGGATAAAACCATACAGATGCACAAAAAGTCATATCACTCATTGGGTGACATATGGGACCACCTTAAACACTGTGCACTCTAACTGTTAGCTGCAAGTGTTCATTTACATGTGATGCAGAACTGGAAAATGAAAAGGAAATTTTTCGTCAAGTGACCTCCTTAACCCCCCCCCCATCAATAAGAGTCAGTAAAGGAAACAAACATCTGACAGGAAACTGCTAAACCTCACCTAACAAAGTTGACAACTCTTCCACAACAAAGAAATACACACTGTATACACCCTGGAAACACTCATGTCCTCATGTGTTTTGCGGGACATTTTACTTCTTTTTTTTTTCTCTCGCTCTTTTTTTTCTCACATATTATACCTGTTCTATTTTTGGATGCACCTGAAGAAAAAAAAAGTACGAGGCCTGCAAGGTTTCAATAACATTAGTCATCCACTCCTAACAAGAGTATAAAAGGTACAAACTTAATACCTCTACCCTGCATGCCTGCACTCTTTTCTTGCCGATTCTGACAAAAGACCATGTGCTTTGAATTGCCAAAACGATACTTGATTAAGATTCTTCATAAACAGATTTTTCATTCAAGCACCTGCATGCCAAAAGTTGCAGAAACCAAAGCATTTTTCCAGGTCAACAGCTTTCCTCAGTGAGCCCTGGATGCAAAGAAAGCTGTTGACTCAATCAGAACTTGGCACTCAAAGGGTTGATACCAAACTCAACAGTTCCCAATTTTCATATTCCACTCTGTTCCACTGTGTTGTCTACAGAGTGCTTTGACAACACAATAAGATAAGACACGGGACTAACTCTGACACATACGTTCAAACAATCCTGTTTTGAGTGATCATGTGGAGTTAAAGTTAACTGTTTGCTGTGTCAAACTCTATTTATGAAACATCTCTTCATTTTCAAGTATTTCTTCCTTTTGTTTCTTCTTCTTTTGTGTGTATGTATGTGTGTTAGATAACTTTTAAGGTATGCCCAAAACCTCATCAAAGATAGCTGTTGATCCCAGATATACATGTTCTCTCTCAGTACGCAGTATGCATATTAATTTCCCGCCACAAAGCATGGGTTTGACGCCTGGCAATCATGGGGGACGTGCGGGTCGCATCACTGTCACAGACAGGCCATATGCTCATTTCTCACAAAATTACCATTTTTCGAGAAATTCAAGTTCACAAATGCCAAACTGGTATTCTTTAAGTACTTCCCCAGCCACATATAAGAAACATTTCCATACGCCTTTAATAAGTATCCTGTATTTCTAAAATATTAGAAATGTCCCGCTTGTCCCCCACAGGTACCGACCCGTATTTCGCCATATCTCACCAAGCGAGACTAGGCAATTAGGTATGCAGCTGGGGCGGTAACTTAATATGCATATCTCCTATTGGTCTCCCTTGAAATATTTTATATAAAATGATGAAATAACTGGGAAGAGTATATTTGACACCTAATTGATTTTTTGGTCACTCTAACCCCTTTGGCCCCAAGATGAAAATTTACCACCTAAATTTCTATATTTTATTTTCAGTCCAAAATCAAAAGATTGGTATGTACAGGGTTAATCCTAGGTGAAACTGACTGCATCCAAAACCTGACATCATGTCTCCTAAAATATGTTCCAGCAACTGTTTGACACAGGTTGTACTGTGCAGACGTGCAAACTTATCATATATGCCTCGTTTGAGTTAAATATTTAATTAACAGCTTCAGTCAATAGCCTCAGGTGTGGTGCGAAGCTGTGAATTGGAGAAGATTCAACTGAGACTATGCATATGCGTGAAATCAACCGACCATACAGACTTACTAATTAGGCTTGCAAACTAAACGTAGAAAATTTTTTTTTTTAAACCACAAAAGTACACTTCACATGAATATGCCAAAACAAAACTGATTTTTCATGCATGTCTCTGTAACATCCATCAATGTTTTGACATCTACTGGCTCAAAGGTATTTATCACGCTGGAAATCCAAAGATATGGTTTTTGCGAGTGGGTTACGCACACATCGTGGTACTCCCTAGGTGCTGAGAAACAGATCATCTGTTTGAACGGAGTGCGACAACAACTTGAACAGTACATGACCAGCACACACACCGAGACATGTACATGCTGGTAACTCATTCCAACTAGTCTTATATTATACATGTAGTGTAGGAGCAGCACAAATTAAATGTAGCTTGTACGTTTCAAATTCATCACAATAAGAGCTCTCATTCAAGTACCGTACTCTCCCTTTTAAGCAGCCAGGGCACTTGGCAATTGAATTGAAATAAGCTTCAATTTTAGACTTAAATCTGGAACATTTTAGCTCTATCGACTGGTAAATCATCATAAAAAATATGCAATTTTCCAATATTTGAGGACTTTTGTGCCAGAAAAATAGTGTGTGTGTGTGTGCTTAGAAGGAATTATATGGTACCAATATACCTGGTCTAAAGTCAGTAAAAAAATCGTTATCTTGGGTAAGATAACCAAGAAAAGTATTCTGCTTTTTCTCACAATAAAAATGATTTTCTTGTTACAAATCGTTATCTTGAGTAAGATAACCAAGAAACGCATTCTGCTTTTTCTCAAAGTAAGAATGATTTTCTTGTTATAAGAAAGGAAAATAGATATACATTGTCAATATTCTTGTTTCAAGGGAAAAAATCTTCTCTCACCCCCAAGATTTTAAAAATCTTGTTTCAAATAAAAAATAGACAAACTTTTTCTTCAAACAATATATGAGGAGTAAGCGAGGATTTTCTGAGTATCTTACTCAAGATAATGATTTTTACTGTGCCTCCTTTCACTACTGTAGGCTACTCATGCCCTGGCTGCCATATGGACAGCTGAAGCATCACTTGTCAGACAAGAGAGAAACCACTGACCCACACCTTCACCAACCTTTGACTGAGTTAACACAGACATGGGAAGCTCACCACACGAGAAGGAAGAATGATAGGACAGCAGCTACCTCTGGTGGCAAAGAGAAGAACTAAACCAGATTGTTCATCTTCCTTGACACTGGATATAACAAATCAATGTGTATCACAATTATTGTAAGCGACTGAGGTCCTATGGGAGTGCTGGATGGGGGTAAGGGGTGAGAGGTAGAGGGTGGGGATGGCATCATTATAAGGGACGGGAGTCAAGATATTAGGGGCAAATATGCATCCCTTTTTGTGACCCCAAGAAATACCCTAATAACATCACAATTTGAAACCATCTCCTCCATACAAATCTTGATATTCCCCCCCCCCCCCTTTTACTCCACCCTTCAGGAAGGGACGATTGTCCATAAAGCACCCATCTAGTTATGCTATCACATTAAAGCAATGTATTGAATTTTCCCAATTTTGTCAAAATATCCTCCTACAATAACGATGACGACAGGCTTCAGGAGCAGGTACTTCAACCTCTTCACAAATAGCTCCTTTTCATTTATTTTATGACCTATTCATTCAATAAACTTGTAGGTAAATAGGAAAGTTACATGGAACATCATGTACATGTGTGTGATATGTCATGGATGGAAAATACTTGGCAAACAACAATGTGTTGTGTCATTTTATCAATAATTTTGATGGTTGATACTGTATGCAGGCATTAATAACTCTGTTCATTCACCTCACAGTAACATGCTGATTTATCTGCTTTGTTTTTTCTATGTATATTTTAGAACACCAGATACTTAGACAACAAGTACTTGAATCCAGGTAACCCTGACGTCCTATTCAGTAACATATATTTTTTGGTATTGAAAGATATAATTTTGATGTATTCTAAGCCCCTCTGTTGCATTACTTCAATGAAGATGCTTAATCCTCTTAATCCTAACCACATTTCTTTTTGCTCATAGTGATTTTTTTTCATGATGCCTCCCACTGGGACTATGCCATTTCACTTGACTCCATTTTGGGTTTGAGGTTATGACATAAGAACAAGCTAGATGGCGTCATATTTTGTAACAGATTTCATATGCACAAAAATGCATGGTATCCAGTTTCTGTAGTTGTAATAGTTGATAAATTTTACTTTTTGTACATAATTATAAAACTAAAAAATATCATATGTTAAAATATTCTGACCTGTCAGCTATTTTATAATGTCCATAAATAAGGTATCATAATGATTTTTTTATCACCCCTGTGGTTATACTAGTGTATATACTTTGTTTTTATATGTAATTGTGAAAGTATATTTAATCTGTTTAAAACATTGCATTAACAGTCAATATATTCTACTTAATATAATGCACATATTTACCCCAAAAAATCAGAACTACCTGCCTTATTGGGAGCCCTCCTGATCTGTCTGTGTTGAATATGCATGTGAAACGTGATCTGTTTCTAATTCTACATAACATCTGATTGCAACATTACATTGTATATTTTATGGTGTAATAAACATTGTCTGAGTTTGAGTCTTAGTCTTTCACTTTATTCTCTCTTTTTTGATCATTAAAAATAACATGCCAGTAGTCACGTGCTCTCTACATACGTTTTTGCCACGTATAATGTACCTCATGTATTTCCTGTGATCGCTAAAATAACTCACCACGGAGCCAGAACCTCGTCACATACTGCCCTCTGGTGTATACTGTAAGAACTAATATAATCACATTCCATGCCAGGCCATTCTCCTAGCGGAAGAGATAAGCTCCTGTATATCATGATAATGACCAGTGATCACAGAAGTGCTCTATTTTTGGCCAAAACCAGTGAATTTCCTGTGGTGCTCATCCTTGGCACCTTGGTCTATTTTGGTTTGCCCCTGCAGAGCACATACCACTAGTCACATTATACATGTATAGCACGCTTAATTAACACTAGAATAGTCAGAATATGCAGAGATAGTCTTCCTGTAAAATATTTTTTGTGTGTGGGTGGTGGTGATGGAGATTGGGGGAGGGGGGGGAGGTTTCCTTGACATCTTGTTTTCCATCAGTGCTATTTTTCTCCTAAAGAGCAAACATGACCGGGCTATATTAATTTTTTCGCCCTCCTCTTTACTGATTTGGACTGTGCAGACAATTGTATGGCAGTTTTCCTCAATTTTGTCCAAGAAACAGTTAAAAGTGGGACAAATGAATAAATACACAAAGTCTTAAAGTCCAGTGCAGTGCCCATTAAAAGTAAGCATAGGGCATGTACTCAATGATCTGTTGTGGAGATCATTTAAATAGAACTTCAGCATTCTACATTTTGTTGAGAGCCAAAGTGAAGTGGCCATCAGATGCCCAAGGTTTATGGACTGGTACTTAACTCTTTCCATACCAGTCCCTGATTTTTCCATAAAAATACCTAGATTTAAGACAATTGCATAATTAAATTCTTCATGAAAAGAGCTCTCATTCAAGTACCAACATGCCTATAGTCTTAAGTCAGTGGTTGTGGCACTGCCTGGCAAGTCATGCTGCAGCTGCCCTTGCGGCAGCTGCAGCATGACTTGCCAGGCAGTGCCAGAACCACTGACCAAGGCCTGTGACCATAGTATGGAATGAGTTAAACCAGGCATTGTATATTCATACACAAAGTACACACAGTCCCGGCTGATGACATCAGTGCTTTTTGCTTGTCTGCGACAGTGTATCACTATCAAATTGTAATCTGTAAAAATTTAATTGCATTTGGATGAAAAAGATATTCTCCAAGTCTCTATTTTATAAAACCATTCATGGAATCAATGTAAACATGCCGGAAAAATTACAACTTACGCCGCTGAATGGTGTCCATTAATAAAGAAATGCACAAGTTCTTTTAATTTTTGGTGCGTCCTCAAGGGCTTTCTTTCTGCTTGAGTTATAGTGCCATCTTGTGATTGAAATGTAAACTAACTGCAGGACATCATCGCGGTTTAGCAAATTCATGTCACATGGAACACTTGTTCATGGTGATTTATTCCATAATAATTTGCACACAGTTAGTAACATATACAGTTAAAAAGTTGCGCAAAGCAAACTGATCAAATAGCAATTTTCATGATTGTCCAGCTATATATTGAACAAAAGACTGGAATACCGATTATACAGCTGTCAATGGTGTGTATAGAATCTATGATAAGTTATGGCAATGAGTCACCTGCCTGAATCTCTCTGCTAATTAAACCCTATTATATACATTTCACTGTTTAATTATTATTTTGATTATGCATACGGGCTCATTCACTCTCTCTCATTCTCTGTGCCCCCCCCACCTCATTATCTGCATATTCACAAATGAGTTCATTGAAAGGACTTGAATGACAAAAGGTATAAAACATACAAAGTCTCCAATTCATAACTGTGTTTTAAATGGTCTCTCTCTCTCTGTCTCTCGACTCCATCTGGCCAGGAACTGTCTGATTTGCCATCCAGGTTTCTAGGGTTCTTCAAAGATTTGGTTCATCTTATTTTTAGATTGTTTTGTTTATTTTTGCTGGCCTGAAGCCATACCAGTCTCTTTGCCTTCTCAAAGTGTACACATCACGCTGTGCTCTCAGATACTCTCCTCAAACACTGATTTCTTCTGTTGAGAATCATTGCACATCATACTTGCCAAAAAAGCAACCTTTTTCTCTAGGCTTTTCCCACTCAATCCCTTTGATATTGTATTAAATAATCTCTTTGACTAATTATATGGTGGCCTGGAGTCTGCCTCAGCCCCATTAGCATCCAAGGGCACTCTTGTGTACACAGGTATATATAATGAAATCCCACACTTCTGGTATTTCAAGAGAAAAATGATTATTCCTCAAGTCTACATGAAGAAAGGTTGTTATTTTTTTTTAATAGTTTTATACTTTTTCATCAGCTGAAGTTTGAGAAAGAATATAACAGTTTTGTGTGAAACTGAACGGGATAAGAACCTGATGAATAATAAGAACTTGTGTTAAACAAGATATGAAGAGTCTGTCTGGAGGATGTCCACAAAAATTAGCACAAAACTTTAGGATCCACACAAGTACCAGATGTGGGGGGAGAGAGGGGCATCAGACAGTGTCTGCTGTTCTTGCTCTTTTCCTTTCTGGGCCAAAAATACACAACTCACAGCTGAAAGGATATTTAGCGGTGTTGCACAAGAGATGACTTTCCTTTTGATGAGAAAATCTTACATTAATATGCATGTCTGTTTGAATGTGAGTATATATACAACCACATGTACATGTACTCCGGTAGGCACTTTTATAGTGTGTGGGTCTTTACCCATGTGCCCCCCTCCCCCCAACTGAGACACGAAATCATCTCCACTAGGGAGATACCATAGTATGCTGTGTCTGTGTAATTGCCAGACTGCAGGCTTTGATAGGAATCCATATCATTCCACCAAACAAGTACATGTCTGTGTGCTCCAGCTGAGTCTCCCACTGGCAGAATCTCCACCCACAGTTTAGATGTACCTATCACCTGCACACTTGATGCTCAATGATACTGGATTGTTCCATTCTGTGACACAGGGGTGGAAGATTTTGGAGATCAACCAGAGGTAGCTTGACGCATGTGCGTATATCCATGATAAATGCCCGTCATACTTGTGCCATCCAGTGTTGGTTTCGAATAATATTTCTGACTGTCACTAAGTTCACATGCAGCTAATTGAAATGCCCCATTCTTTCTTTTGAAAATACCTTTTTTTTTTTTTCTTTTACACCACATCCGGACTATTTTAGACCAAAAATACTCCTGGAGAAATCAGGCAAATGTATCACTAAAAGTGGTAATTCTCATCCCCAACAGTGAAAATGAAGTGTACACCTACCTTGAATAACCGGAGCATCTTCTGATGTAGACCTGTTCAGGGCAGACTTTCTTTTGGAGCTTTTATCTTTCTTTACTTTTACTCTGCCTATTTCTACTCCTTCAGGAGTTTCTTCGAGAGAGTCCTCTCTTTTTCGGAAACGTCTCCGATCCTTGCGAGATCTGCCTGCAGATCCCTCGGGCGGGGACAGCACCCCCGGGCTAAGGATTGGTGACCTTTGATCTGTCCTCTGTTCATCACTCTCTTTGGTCATGCTCGAATCAAGGACTGATCCCTTGGGAGAAGTTATTGTTTGACCACCAGGAATAGCATGGATAGAACTGGACCCAGAGTCGCTGGTCATCCGAGGGGATCTCCGTCCGGGGGCATCTTTCTCAGGAGGCCGATCTTTGCCGTTCCTAGAAGAAACGCTGGAAATTGAGAAGATGGTTCGAACATTTAGCAAACCACAAGGACGTCACCGAAGCTGCACTTCAAAGGCATAAGGTATAAGGACAGTGAAAATATGACATGAGGGAAAACAGGGTTTGGAAAACCACAAAGGCTGAAAACAGGTCCCAAGCAAAGTATCTTTACATGCGCTAGTTATCGAGGGTCAACATGGGAAGGTAAAAAGGTTTGTTGAGCTGGACGATCTTTTGATGCTCTATTCTAAACCTTCTTTGGTTAGAATAGGACCGAGTCAATAGCTTTTCTTGGCATGGGTTGGGCACATTGCACTGCCCCCAAGCCATGCCAAGGAAAGGTGCTGACCATGGGTGTTATCTCGAGTTCTCACCAAACAGATTCTATTTCAGCGAAAAACTTATTTAATACAAAGAGAACCTTAGCAAACCTAATCCTGTATGCCCATGTACTGTTTGAGCACTATCATGTCCCATATTCTAAGCGCAAAGTACTATTCCGTACCATTCACTAAAAAACTGCAGAGTTTTAAATCATAATAGCAAATTAATTTATGAAAGGAACAAATCTTATTCATAAAATTTGAAATTTAGAAGCAAGTTTTAGGCTTTATAAGCCTTTATAAAATCGGGTCCTCAACAGGGCAACCAGTGCAAGACTTGCCATTAATCTTTTATGCAAAAAGATTCTGGAGACAACAATTTATGTCCAGGTACTTTTGGACAATTTGAACAAGAAAGGGTTAAATTTGCTTGATTTTGATTTCCATCAAATACAGCAAGACGTACAGAAAGTGAAGCAATAACACTATACCAGCTCTACTTTGTTCGTGTTGAGGAAAAGCATCCCCAAAATGTAGCACAATACTTCAAACTGGCCTTCAAAGTTTTTATGTCCAAATGCAGGTGCTTATGTACAAATAGTAAATAATTATGGTTGCATAATAACTTTTTGACGTGCAACGAAATGTCTTATAATAACCAGGCCAGCAAGTTTTTTGAATCCCATGCAAAAGTTTTTTGCATTTTGAATGAAAAATGTTGTTTGCGGATGACCTTGTTTTTGTGTTTTAAAAGAAAATTGTAAAATTTTTCCTAAAATTTGTTAACCAAAGGAACCCTGTCTGAAAATTATGGGGTCTTCTTTTGATCCAAACAAATCATTTTGAAAATTAAAATTCTTGAGGCTGAATATCAATTATCCGTTAACAATAACAAACGAACAAAATAATTTCGCACTACACCCAGGAGGGTCTTTTTTGTGTGTATTTATACTTGTTTTCCATTCCACACTTGAAAGTTGCTGTGTCTCGTGCGTGTCAAGGCTTACAAGGAGGTCCATGCTTATCTATTTATTTACTTGCACACTCCATGCATCCAACATGCGTTTTCTTCTACACAGTACTTAGCCATGCTATTAAACCTTACTCTAATAAGCACCCCTCCCACTTACAACCTTCAAAAACATGCGTGAACTTTCAATTCTGGAAACTAGTTTGACCGTTTTACACATGACTTCAATGGATATCATGTATATTTAGCTTAAAATGTTGGCTTGTGTGTAAAGACATGAAAATGAATTTTCCGCCTCACCTGAACAGGAATCAGAAAAAATATACAGAATTTATGTAACTGTAAACTGCCAGGGTCAAGCCTTTATTCCATGCTGAGTATGCATCTACATAGACTTTATATATAGTATAATTTAGCTTATTCCATGGTAACAGTATTTTTCCCATATTTCAGATGGAATAATAATGTGAGTTATATATTCAAATTCCTCATACAAAGAGAGCTTTTGTTCAAGTACTAATATGCCCAGCCAAAAGTCTTTTTTTTTTTTTGCATCCCCTTTCAAGTCATGTTATAATATTGGTTTTTGCATTGCATGGTAAATCATACTGACAATTACAATGCAATACCCCCAACCAAGATCTTTATAGGACAGTAACATGTAGTCAGGTAACTTGTACTTGACGCTACATGTACTATCTTCGCTTTTGGCCACACGATGCACTTGCAGCAGAATTTTAAAAATGAACACTATGAAAAGTTGCAAGCTGCCATTGAGTTGGACTGTGAAAGCAGAAGAAAACTGCACAGAATTCTGTTTAATTCATCTTGCAGTTTTTTTATTGAAAAATAACAGAGCTGAACCTATTGGATGTAAAAAAAAATCCCTTTGTGAAAAACAAAGAAAAGTCATGCATACATGAATAAGCGAAAGAGTTTCTGCACAGACAGTAAGTATGGCTGAGACGCGGTCATGCTCTGACGTCGTTACACAATAAAACATACCCATACATTAATGCTGAACATGTATTTTTTACTGAAAAAAACAAGTGCAATTACAATGTTTTTCGTCACACATGCATGTTGCTGTAAGATGTTACATATATGCCAACATTAAAAAATGTATTTTAGATACAACTACTAAAGTCCTTCAGGGACAGAAAACAAATTGCAAACTGTATAGAAAATCTTAATTTTGATGCACGTAAAATGCACAGAAAGGTAAAATTTTCAGCTAATTTCAAGGACTGTCCCAAAAGACAACCTAGTTGGCATCACTGTGTTACATCATTCATTTTGGTGGGAAAGTCTACATATTTTCCTTTACATCAAGTTTTACAAGCATTTAAAAAAATAACAAACAAATCAGGATTATGTTCCTCAAATTTGAACTCACTTAACCTTCTCTTCCTTTTTCTTTCTTAGTACAAAATCATGCAAGTGTTACCAACATTAGCCAGCCAGGTCAAGTGTACTATTCAATCAGTCTCTCAGTTTACTCAACAGGTGGCAGCATTGTGAAACATATTTCACAAGTGTATGGTTTCAACCAGGTATCTGATAACATTTATGTGGGTCAGAGACAAGAACTTCTGATATGTAGATCAGTTTGAACCAAGTTATAAATGTGTATCATTCTAGTTGAATTGGTGTCTTTCCTATACTTCAGTATCTAGGCCACTCTCACCATTTTAACCATTTCCCTCCTGAATTGGTCAAAACTGGCTGGTGGCCAAATGTCGTCTGCTCAACCATTTTTGATTAATTTCAACAGTTAGGAAAAACAGTTTCAACGAGAATTGTAGACAAGGCCTATGAAGATAATATGCCCAGGTCAACAACTTTCCCTCCTATGGGTGGGGCACTATGCCAAAGAAAGCTGTTGACTCAGTCTTTATTCCAAAAGGAAAGGGTCAATTAACTCTTTCCCCCTTGATGCTTCCTTGGTATGTGTTGAGCACTAAGGACCCAACCCATGCCCAGGAAAGTTGTTGACCTGGGGCATACGATTACGATCTTGATAGGTACCACCTACGATTAACCGTCAAATTGTTTTCCTTTCTGTGGAAATAAGCTGAAAACACTGAAGCAGAGGATATTTGACCACCAGCCAGTTTTGGCTGGTTTAAGGGGGGGGGGGAGGGTTAAGTGTTAGCAGTTGTTGTGGTTTAAGGGGGAGAAGGTTAACAGTTGTTGTGACATGGTGGCCATGCACTGACCTACAACTGAAAACTGATAAACACAAGTGAACCTGTTATTCTAATGAAGCGAACTTTTATGATGCAAAAAGCATTAAATCCTGTATGGGAAAAGTCCTGCACTGGACTCATCAACAAAGGTTCCGGATGATAAATTAATGTCACTTTATCCACAGATTTCCCTGTTTTATGTATTTATCTGAAATAACATGAGAATCACATACCCGGTATTCAAATTTCTCTGAAAAGGAGTTCTCATTCAAGTTTCAAAACAGTCAGTCAATCAGTGGCTTTTATTGCCTGTCAAGTCATGAACATGTACAGTGAAAACTCATTACAGCAACACTCAGATATCCCACATATTCACTTACCAACACTCCTTTTGAGGAACAAAAGGCATGTTGTCTGTGTTATTATGTGATTCATTTGTCAGACATATCCAGTTATCTGGCACATTTTTGGGGGACCGAATGGTGTCATTATAATGAGGTTTCACCATGATCAAGTTTTCCTGTGAAAGCCCTTCCATTCTATCACAGTGGGATCTCTTTTGAGAGACTGCCCCTATGGCAGGTCTAAATGCAGTCTCTCAAAACAGGTGGTCTTTCATTAGAGGTACAACAACATGGAAAAGATTGGACAGTGTTCTGAGAGAGTGGTCTTAAAAAGTTATGGTCTCATTAGAGGGGTCTCTCAAGAGAGGTACCACTGTACATGTCTGGTCTGTCTGTAGTTTTAATTGTTTGGTAAGTCATCCTCCAGCTCTCTAAGTATAGCCATAGCATGACTACCAAGGGTCACCTAAAAGTATCACTTGACACAATGTCCCTGCCATCTCGGGCCAGATGGACTTAACCCACAAAGACACGAAACTTCCCTTCTTTGAGCACCTGACCTACTTTCATGGGAAATTGGTACAAACAAGTTAAAACAAATTGCCCCAACCACATATGAACATGACATACAAGCAACCAGGCGTATATGATCTGACTACTTCCAGTGAAACTGATTAAAAGATAAAGAGAGCATAATGTTCTGTGTGGCACCTGTCCTACTGTGTTAGGCCTAATGCCTGAGGGACTGTCATGTACACACATTATATATGGATAGTGGCACCCCCAGTGAAATTGAAGTGGATGAAGGTGACTTGGCACTCTGGCGGTGTGGCTGTGACCACTTCTCTCACAGTTATCAGTGTGCAAGAATGTGCATAATATTTCAGTGTGTTTGACCTTTGAACTTTAACCCCTGGGATTCAAAAGCATAGTGTTTCAGGCAAAAGTGGAGATCTATACTTTATACAGAGTAAGCACTGTGTCCACATAAATGTATCAGAAACGCAACTCAGTTTGAGCACCTGTTACTGTGGGGCACCCGAAGAAACAGAAGCAGAGATATCAAAATCCAAAATGCCATTTCAGGGACAGAGCATATTTAACAAAGAATAAAAGAGAAAATGCTCAGTTTCAATGCGAAACAGACACTGTAAATTTGCCAAGATTTCAGCTAATTTCAGGGACTGTCCCTGATGACGAGGGATGGTTGGCATCTCTGCAGAGGGGAAATAATATTCCGCACAGATGTCCTGCACATCAAGTCATGTTATCCTACATGTCACTGCATGCTATCTTTCATGTCACCATTGTCCTACATATTGAAGTGGTACCTGCAATTTAGGACCACTGCCATGAAAGGCCACGTGGTTTTTGTGGTCTAATTGATGACGGCATAACAGTCTAGACTCTTTGAAAATTTACCTGGAATTTAAGACCACCTGTTGTATATGATCACTTTTGGCTGGCAGAAGGGATGGTCTCAAATAGCAGGTACCACTGTTCCAAGAATTTTTATGTCACCATTATCCCAGGTCCCCATTATTCTATACATCAACAGTGTCTTACATGTCACTGTTATCATACATGTCACCAGTGTCCAATGTGTCACTGTAATCATACATGGCACCAGTTTCCAATGTGTCACTGTTATCATACATGTCACCAGCGTCCAATGTGTCACTGTTATCATACATGTCACCAATATCCTACATGTCACTGTTATCATACATGTCACCAATATCCTACATGTCACTGTTGTCATACATGTCACCAGTGTCCTGTATGTCACTGTTGTCATACATGTCACCAGTGTCCTGTGTGTGACTGTTATCATACATGTCACCAGTATCCTGCATGTCCCTGCTGTCATCATAATTCTTTACTTTGGCTATTTTTGATAAAAACCTCCACGTAAAATGAACACATTAACCAACTTATGGGGCTTCAGTTTGAACTGAGTTGAATATAATTTCTACAAGTCACTATAAATATCTATTATGTTGAAGGCTGAGCAACAGGCAGGAAACTTCTACATGTACAATAATTAAAAAGGGGGGGGGAGCAAGGGGGGGAGAGGTCAATCCTTCAATTTTTTTGTCTGCTGCAAAATATCTGGAAACAGAAAGAGTTAATACCAGACAGGATCTGTCAGGACGACCCATTACATGCATTAGGCAGACAAAAGTATTTACAAGGCAGTAACATGATCAGTGAGACACATTGCTTACAGCCAGACCACGGCTACAGTTGGCGCAATGTACCCTTCACTTCTGACTCTTTCACACCCCAGTGGATCACACAACTGCTGCTCCTTGTACATGTGGTCATCTCACTCAGTCTTCCAGTTGATATCTTGGAAATCAGGGGTAGAAATTAACTATTTTTTCAAGTTTCCCCTGGGGAACCACAGCATCTTTACAAGTTGCCCAAGCCGCCAAAAAGTTGCTCAGTTTCCCACCATATGAGAATTGTAGTTACTAGTTAGCTTGTTAAAGGACACTGATATTTAAAATGTTGCAAATATAGATGAACAAGAGCTATATATTTGCCACCACCATGACAACAGCATTTCCACACGAAAAAGATTTTAGGAACTGTATTTGATGTTCCCACTATTGTTGGAAATGATGTGTTCTGCTGAAAATAGAAAGTTGCCCCATGGCAAACCAGCTAAGGAAATAAAATTGCCCGACATGAATGAAAGTTACCCGGGCACCCAGACACCGGCTAATGTTGAACCTTGATCATCTTTCACTCATCCCATACCAAGAATGGCTTTTTCCACATTATGTTTAATTGGGTTTCAGTAAATGCATAATCTAATTCTTAAAGATGCCTGTCCTAAAATAAAATAAATGCCAAGTGACTGATTTTTCTTCAGCACATGGCAAGTTATATTCAAGCCTGTGCCTGAACATCACTTACCATGCAAAAAAGAATGGAATCTGTCAAAATGATAAAAGGTTACCATTGTTGGCATGACCTGTCAAGCTGATAAAAGGTTACCATTTTGACATGACCTGTCATAATGATAAAAAGTTACCATTGTTGACATGACCTGTCAAGCTGATAAAAGGTTACCATTGTGTACATGACCTGTCAAGCTGATAAAAGGTTACCATTGTTGACATGACCTGTCATAATAAAAGGTTACCATTTTGACATGACCTGTCAAGCTGATAAAAGGTTACCATTGTTGACATGACCTGTCAAGCTGATAAAAGGTTACCATTGTTGACATGAGCTGTCAAAATGACAAAAGGTTACCATTGCTGACATGACCTGTCAAGCAACACAAGAATAAAATCTGTCAAAATAATTAAAATTTGTCTTTGGCATGACTTGCCAAGCAACACCGTATCAATAATGTTAAAGTAAGAACATTTATTCTTCACTCAGTATCTGTACCTCACTGGGAATGTGGTCATCCAATCTTAGGATTTTTAGTTTTGAATAAAATACAGTTGAATCTGACAAACATCATCTCTTTGTCTTTACTTCTACACAATCAATAATGTAAAAAAAAAAAAAAAAAAGAAAAAAAACAGTTTAAAAATGAAAATAGTGTTTGTCTCATAGCATTATTTTTTGACTTTTGACATTTCAAAATTTTTTCTTTTCTTTCTTTCTTTCTTTCTTTCTTTCTTTCTTTCTTTCTTTCTTTCTTTCTTTCCTTCCTTCTTTCTTTCGAGTCTGTCTGCTGTCTTTTTTCTTTTGCTTTTTCCTTCCTTCCTTCCTTCCGTCCTTCCTTCCTTCCTTCCTTCCTTCTTTCCTTCCTTCCTTCCTTCCTTCTTTCTTTCCTCCAGGGGTTTAGCTTATGTTTTTTTCCCCTTTGTAATAACATGATGACAGTCATTAAGTGCTTAACTGTTCACTTACAAAGTCGCCCACACACTGAATACTATTTTTTATGCTGCATCTAAATGGTTAAGTAAATTCCCAGTATGACACAGGGTTGATGGCAGTGTGTTATGTACAAACATGTATTACATGTGCCAGCAAGTTAAAGGATTTGTTTCCGGCTCCAGCGATATAAAGGCTTTTTGTTGTACTAAAAATAGATTTGTTGTTTGGGACATAGCTTATACTTTCGAAATGTGCTTCTAAGAAAATGTAACTTAAACATTAAGAATTCTAAAAATCAGCTATCATAATATACACTGGCTCATAAAAACATGTCAGAGAAAAACACATGGAGGGCCATAGTTTTCCACCTCTTTTGAATGCCATTTTAATGTGATGTTATACGATTTCTGTCTCAGCATCTTCCTCATGTGTGTGGTTCTGGTAGACACAAAAGTTTTCTGGTGGGCCAAGCTACCCTACTTTTCTGCCACCAAAATCTCTGATTCGGGTGTACTGTAAAAGCACTTACTTTTGTTAAATTTTTATTTCGCTTGTTTTGCTGATGGCACAAAAACCATTCTTGATGACAAAAAGAAGGCAGTAGACCATGTATATCTGAGGCTATATACCATTTGGCAAAACTATTTTGGAACCAAAACCAGTTATATGAAACTGTTATACATTCATTTTCACAGAACTGACATTATTCACCTGAAACTGCAAAACCTGCCAGGCAGACGGTTTTCCAGATAAAACCAAAAGTAGTTCCGCAAAACTGTACATTCAACAGGAAAGGTCAGAACTAGCTCCAAGCTGTGTATTTGCTCCAATACACAAGTGAATACACAAACATTTGGAGGGCTAGAGCTATGTACTTCCATTAGTTTGCATGTTAAAACAACCTTAAATAAACTAGTCACTTTTGTAACTGTGGTTATATGATCTTTGTGAGATATTTAGTTACGCATCTAGATTTACTGTCTGAAATTTGTTGTTTCTATGAGCAGTAGTTTTCAACTTATGAAGATGCAAATTACAATGTAAAGCAATGGGAATACACAGCACTGGCCCTCCCCTGACTGCAGTGCCCTCTTTTTGGCAGTTCTTGAACCGTCTGTTCTTGTCCTTGCCTATTGAGGACACTGAGTGAAAGCTCCTGTGAAACCCAAAATAGCATTGAAGACTGCCAAAGCAGAACAACTCATGAAATCAGTTATGAGAAAACTACCCACTCCATAGTAAAAATTGTAAGAAACCAGGTTCAGGTAGGTTCAGCTAAAACCACATTAAACAACTCCCATGCAACCCCCCCCCCCCCAAAAAAAAAACAATAAAATAAAATAAAAAAAAAAACCCTGCAATTTAATCAAAACCAGTTTCAAGTAAAACAAATGTGCCCTGATAGTTGTGATGGGAAGGTAGCAAGCCAGACATTGCGTTAACTTTAAGCGGCACCACATCTCCAAGCTGAACTGGGATTATCTCCCATTCTACACTGGAATGATCCCAGCTGAACTGGGATGATGTACCAGATTAACTGGGATTATCTCCCAACTGAAGTGGGATGACTGAAGCCTCAGATATTTGGCTTTGCAAGAAATATGCTCCGGTATCATTTATTGGGCACTTGAGCACTGACACAACAGGAAAGGGGAGAGGGAAAAAGCTGTTTGGGTTCAGCATATTTCACTTAACCCTTTCCCCCTTGAATTAAGACTGAGTCACCAGCTTTCCTTGGCATGGGTTGGGCACTAAGTGCCCAACTAATGCCAGTGAAAGCTGTTGACCTGGGGCATGTGATCTTGATAAGTCTCATGTACATTTCTCAGTCAAATTGTTTTTCATAACTGTTGAAATTAGTTGAAAACACCGAAGCAGATGACATTTGACCACCAGCCGGTTATGGCCGGTGTAAAGGGGAAAGGAATAAAAAAGGTAAGTGGGAAGCAAGGAGTGTCTGCCAGGTGGACCCTCTCATTCCACACGCTCCAAGTGTCACCCAAACACTGACTTCTAACAGAAAAAGCTGTCATCACTATTAGAAAAAAGCTCATTCCAGTCATGGACTGCAGATTCAAAATTTTTTTAAAATCACTATCAGCTTTTCCTTTTTTTTATTATTTTGAATTTTTAGTTCTATCAATTTACAGTCTTTGTTAACAGTCGGTTACTGAAAAAAAAGCACCGATCCTTTCGATTAGAGTAAACTGGAACAGTAAACACATTTTCCCGGAAAACTAACTTGGGTATAAGATTGTGACCTTCCCATGTTTAATGCGAATCACTTCAGTTCATAAAACTTGAATGTGGAGCAACATTTCCATCTTGATCCACAGCCAAGTACTAACTTAAGGTTCTTGGGACTGAGTCAACATCTATCTATCTATCTATCTGTCTGTCTGTCTGTCTGTCTATCTATATACATACATAGTAAAACTTCTGTAACTGAACACTTCCATATACCAAACACCTCTCTATACTGAACACCATTTCTCGGTCCCGAATATATACCTGTAATGTTACCAAACCTCCCTATACCAAACACCTGACTATATACCGAACACTTTTTTTCGGTCCAAGGGTGTTCCGTATAAGGAGGTTTTACTGTACAGTGGTACCTGTTGTATGCAACCACTGCTGCAAACAGCCACACTGCTTTTTGTGGCCACTAGTCCCTGACATAGGAGTCAGGTTCTTTGTAAATTTACCTGCAGTGACACGTCACTTGCTTCATGTGGCCACTTTTTCTTGGCTGAAGGGGTGGCCACATACAGCAGGTACAGTGGTACCTGTCTTGAGAAACCCCTCCAATGAAAGACTGCATATCTTTTTAAGGCCACTCTCTCAAAAAAATGTGCTATCTTTTCCATGTTATTATACATCTAATGAAAGACCACCTGCTTTGAGAGACCACATTTTCACCTGCCTTAGTGGCGGTGTCTCAAGACAGGGACCACTGTACCACTGTATATACACACACATACATACATACATATATATACTGCATACCCAATGGTCTGCCTCTTATGATGACACTCCAAGCGCAGCAGAAATTTGACCTTATAAGAGGGTGGCCTCTTTTCATGGGGGAGGTAAAACAAAGAGGCCCACTGTGTATATATATACATGTATATATTCTGCTGGCATTAACCCCCTGAGGGGCCAAATGCCAATCCGAAGTACCGTATGGTGCACGAACCTTTTTCTCCGTAAATATTCCCAGCAGACACCTGATGTCCTCAAGGTCATCTGCATATTGTTATGAAAAATATCAGTCAAGAGCTTTTGTCAGGACTGCACTGCAACAGGGAAAGCCATTGACTTGGTTTCCAGAGGGTTTAATTAACCCTTTCCCCCCCCCTAAACCGGCCAAAATCGGCTGGTGGTCAAATGTCGTCTGCTTCAGTGTTTTCAACTAATTTTAACAGTTATGGAAAACAATTTGACTAAGAAATGTACACGAGATTTATCAAGATCACATGCCCCAGGTCAACAGCTTTCCTTGGCATGGGTTGGGCACTTAGTACCAAACCAACGCCAAGGAAAGCTGTTGACTCAGTCTTAATTCAAGGGGGAAAGGGTTAAACCTTGAATGACAGAAAAAATATTTGGCTTACCAATATATTTTCCTTCTCTATAAATGTCAAGCTCGCCTTTTTACCTAGCACACAACCTTTTGGTGTCAAATTTTAGAATGAGTCAATAGCTTTTCTCGGCACGCATTGGGCGCAACGTACCTAATGCATGCTGAGAAAAGCTGTTGACTTGGGATATTCTCTCTGGAACTATAGGCATACTAGTACTTGAATGAAAGGTCTTTTTACAAGGAATACGAATCTAGGATCCTTATGATAATTCAGACCAGTTTAAAAGTAGATCGACTGCAGACATGATTGGCATTGAAAGAGTTAAAATTTCTATGTACACAATTTCAGCCCAGCAACTGAGTTGCTAAATAACAGTGACACTGTAGACATTCATTTTCAGAAAAAAAATTTCGCCTCAGACAACGAAAGTATTAATGTGTGATTCTCATTAATTTGGGAGTTTTAATCTTTGTATCATTGCATGCTAGGAAATTGCAAGCACTATACCATTCCATACTTGGAATTACCTGCATTGTATCATTCCATACCTGGAAATTGCTCATATTGTCTGATTCCATACTTGGAATTATCTACATTGTATGATATAAGAATTACCTACATTGTTTGATATTAGAATTACCTACATTGTATGATACTAAAACTAGAAGTAAGCTTTTCTTGTGAAAAACATTATAATGCATCCCCGAGCACAACATCAGTGATCAGTGTAACTGTTGCCAATCCATTTGTATTTGTGTCTTTTTGCCCAGAACCACTTCCTAGTAGTCAATATCCTATTCCGCAGTCCGAACTCTTTACTCTCCATAAGCTAACCTGTCCCTGTCTATCCTATGTACATATGGAATTACTATTGTCCATATTGCATACGTTCCTCTGTAAAATTTTGACATAGGCTGTATCAGCCCAAATAAATTAAAGGGTCTTCAGCGGGTAACTACTCAACATGTTTTGGAGCCTATTACCCGCACATGTCTCTCTGAGTACCGGCTCCTTGTCTAAGCTAAATATTCAGCAAAGACAACCCACTGAAGATCATCCACATGCATGTTAAAAAAATTCTCCAAATCCATGGATGATTTACACTTAAACAGTAGATAAGGAGTCAATATGGGGACAGTATAATATGATCAAGGAATACCCTATAAAAATAAGAATCACCCTGTGACCTTGATTTTTGGCCTCAAGGTCATCCATTAACATTTGATTAGAAACTCTGCAAACCCATAGATCATCTGTAGCAAATTAGGAGGGAATGGGTCAATAGCGACCAGATCGAGATGAAATGAAAATAAGGATTACCCTATCAAATTAAGAACTGCCCGGTGACCTTGACCACTGGACCATGACCATTTGAATAAACTTGGTAGAGACTGACCCAAGGTACATCCCCACCAAGTTTGAAGTGAATCTGGCTGACCGTTTTGAAGATGAAGTCAAAAACGTGATCCACAGCAATCCCTATTCACTTACATACATGTAATCAACAGGAATGTATGCAGTTTGACCTTTCAAGGTCACTCAGGTTTAAAATAAACTCAACAAACTGAAAGCCCATGAGTACTTTCCTATTAACAATTTATAGTAACCTTGGGCCTACGATGCACCATTAAGAAAGTATAAGCCAATATGCGAAAATTGCTGAGTCAGCAGATAATGCAACAAGGATTTGACCTTGAACTTTGACCTCAAGGTTATATATTATTATAATGGGTAAGTTTCCCAGACCCATAGATTATCTGTACCAAATTAAGAGGCAATATTTCAAGAGGGGACAGAAGTATAAACAAAATAAGATACACGGCGGCGGAGGGGAGGCGGAAGATGGGATTAAACACTATATGCATCCCCCCACATGGGATGCATAATTACCTACATTATATGATTCCATACTTTGAATAACCTACATTGTATGATACTATACTTCAAATTACCTACATTGTATGATTCCATACTTGAGAATGGCTTCAATTGTATCATTCCATACCTGGAAATTGGACATACTGTATGATTCCCAACTTGGAAATTGCCTATAACACTTACATTTTGCACATTTTCATCAAGACCTCTATCCCTTTTTATGTTCACAGATCTGGGGTAAGGAGACCTCTGCTCCCTATTGTTCATGAATCAGACAAGGACCCCTGTCCCTCTTTATGTTAGAAACTGGAGAAAGACTTGTGTTTCTCTTTATGTTCATGAATCTTGTATTCTCTCTTATCTCTCTTCATATTCAATCTTAAATGTAAGGGTTCCTGTCCCCGTGACTTGGACAAAGGCATGCTCCTTTTCCGAGAACATCATCTTGGACATGAACCCTGTCTGAATAAACATTCAGCCTTTAACAAGGACCCCCAGTGTCTTCATATATATTCAGTCTTTACCAAGGACCCCAGTGTCCTCATAAACATTCAGTCGTTATTTAACAAGGACCCCAGCGTCCTCTAAACATTCGGTCTTTATATAACAAGGAAACCAGTGTCCTCATAAACATTCAGTCTTTATATAACAAGGAAGCCAGTGTCTTCATAAACATTGTCTTTATATAGCAAGGAAACCTGTGGTTCATAAACATTCAGTCTTTATATAATAAGGAAGCTAGTATCTTCATAAACATTCAGTCTTTATATAACAAGGACTCCAGTGTCCTCATAAATATTCAGTCTTGGACAAGGACCCCTGTCCTCCCAGTATCCAATTCTAAGTGCTCTTCAGTCCCAATACCTTCAACTCTTGCTCATATGTAAAGATTTTTTCCCAGCAGTTTTCTGGAGGTTCAGTTTTTCTATTATATCCCCTGTCCCAATTAGTCACTCTTGTGCTGTGTTCACACTACTATGATTTTATTTTCGGAATTAACATTTGCATTTTTGCACATCCGAAAGACCATCCGAAAAGTGTGTTCAGACTGCTCACCTGACTTCTGAAATAAAAGCGGATGGACAGTTCACACTGTAAGGTTTAACTTTCAGATTCACCTACCGAATTGGCATGCTTGCACATGTTCGATTTTCGGCAAACATGTGCATTTTTGCATTCACACATGCAACAGAACTTGAGCAAGTAGACACTACTGGTTAACATCCATAAAAATACCACCCCCATCAGTAGGTTTAGCTTTCAGAAGTGGCTTGCACATTCTCAACGGACTGTGGAAGATTGTTAGCTGATCTGAACGCTACTTTCACAAGTCTTACGAATAAAATGCGGTAAATTTTAGCAGTGTGAACGGAGCTTTGGTTACGGTCTCCTGTACTGGCAATGTTCAGTCCTAAAGAAATACAATCGGGACTATCCAATATGTTTGTACTGTAAAGACACATGTCTTGGTAACATTAGGCCCTACTTCCAGCTTTTTGGACCTCTGTCCTGGTAATACTTATGACTAGACACAGACCCCTGTCCTGGTAATACTTATGCCTAGACACAAACCCCTGTCCTGGTAATACTTATGACTAGACACAGACCCCTGTCCTGGTAATACTTATGCCTAGACACAAACCCCTGTCCTGGTAATACTTATGACTAGACACAGACCCCTGTCCTGGTAATACTTATGCCCAGACACAGACCCCTGTCCTGTTTATACTTATGCCTAGACACAGACCCCTGTCCTGGTAATACTTACATGTATGCCTAGACACAGACCCCTGTCCTGGTAATACTTATGCCTAGACACAGACCCCTGTCCTGGTAATACTTATGCCCACATCATATGGACCCCTGCATGTCTGGCTCAGGGTCACTTGGTTCATGTGTTCCAACACACTGATTATGTACTTGTGACATGATACCTTGGGGACAGCCATTGTCAAATATACTACCAAATAAGCTTGATCATATCCTTGTCCTTGAAGTCAAAAGGCCTCCGCTCCCCCTCCCCCCCCCCCCAAACAAAAAAATTACGTTTTATACACACAGGTAACTGCTTGCTACTGAGTGATAATTGGCTGCACACAAGACTTTTCTTGAAAATTGTATTCAAGTATGATTTGGAACCTACAGGTATTTTGGGCCATGTGATGTAAGAAGTGCAGTAAGCCCATCACTTTGTAGAACACTGAACACACAAGACCAGCCAGCAGTATTCACACTGACAGGTGTTTATCCATATTGCCAGGTCAGTTGACCACAGGTGTAAACCTGTATCAGGTGTACATCTGTGGTATTACCTTCCACAGGTCACACCATCCAAACCACCTGCATGTCAAATATGATGTGCTCCAATAATGTTTTTACTGAAATATGCTATCAAGAGAAAATACTTAAAGCCAAAGTTGCTCCAAGATGCGATGCACCAGGACAGGTCAACATGTTCAACAGCTCTCCTTGGCATGGAGAAGGTTAAGCATCCAACTTAGGCCAAGGAAAACTACTGACTTGATCATGTTTTAGTCAGGATGGGGTTAATCTTCCCTTGCTGCAGCTGGAGCTTGCCTTACCCAGCATTGCTAACAGCACTCACTTTACTATAGACATGTGGTACTTAAAAGCACTCACTTTACTATAGACATGTGGTACTTAAAGGCACTCACTTAACTATAGACATGTGGTACTTAAAGGCACTCATTGTACTCTGTACACATGGCACTCAAAAGCACTCACTTTGCTATAGACATGTGGTACTTAAAAGCACTCATTTTACCCTGTACATGTGGCACTCAAAAGCACTCACTTTGCTATAGAGGTGGTACTTATAACATTCATTTTACCTTAGACATCTGACACTCAAAAGCACTCACTTTACGCTAGACATGTGACACTCAAAATCACTCACTTTACTGTAGACATGTATGGGTACAGGCTGCAAAACATGTCTGAGTAGTTACCTGCTGAAGACCCTGTACTATGTCTGGGCTAAGGCAGTGCCTATAGATGTCAAAATTCTCTAGAGTAACGTGGGCAATATGTGCAATACTACTTTCATATTAATGTAAGTTAGACAGTGACAGGTAAGTTTATGGACAGTATAGAGCTTGAACTATGGAATAGGGTAACAACAACTAGGCAGTTTAAGACTCAAGTATAAATGTGGCACTTAAAAGCATTCACTTTACCCAAGACAAGTGGCACTTAAGAGCTTTCGCTTTCCCCTAGACACGTGGCACTTAAAAGCACTCACTTTACCCAAGATGTGCTACTAAAACAGAAGCACAGTTTATGAGGAATTTGAAAAAGCTATTCTCATAAATACTGATCCAAATACAAGAAAATCAACTGGCAGTCTGAAATGTGTTTAATCAGGGACGTGCTAGAGATGGACTGCCAACGGGAGCGCTAATCCCTTTAGTGGTCAACTGGGCGCGACGACTACAAAGCGTGTTCAGTAGCGCCGCTCAAGTTAATCCCTCTGCTCAGTCCGATTGTTGTTCCATCTATGTTTCCGCGTTCGGTTGTATCGGGTTACTTACATCAGGCTTACATCGGGTGTGCTGTTGTACCAAGTTCAAAAACGGAGAGTTTTATGCTTCCACAACCAGTCTCATCATTTGAATCAGAACCGTGCGAGTCCATCGATGTGTTTTTCGTTGAAATCGGCCGATAAAAGGGGAAGATTTTGCATTTTTTCTGTCCAAAATGATGCAAAGTTAGACAACTTGCGTGTGTAAAAACTCCTTACGCCATAATCAGCAATAAACAAGTTGACGCTGACGCTGTCCATATCTCCCGCCCACATAATTTTAAAACAAAGATAACTGTATATTTGGCAGGTACATACTGGCATGTTTCTGATATTGTGCTTAAATGGGGACGATACGTTAACTGTACCTCTACCCTGGGTGTCATGGTAAACATATACTCAAGTAAATAAAAAATAACCTAAAAATTATGGCATGAGCAGAATGCTGGAATTTTACATGTGATTTGTAGTCATCTGAAAACAAGAAAAATGTATAGTGTCAATGAAACAGAAAAATGAGAATAGGTAGCCATTGAATCACGCATTGACGTAGAGATTCTAATAGTGCTCATCATACCTGTCATCACCACAGACTCCAAATAGGAAATTCATGTCAAAAATTGCAAAGGGGTAAGTGTGTGAGAAAGCTGCTTTATTCATGTGGAAAAATTCAGTGGCCAAATTTCATGAAAAACAATTTGGACAGACTTGACAGGTATGTGACAGCATGCACATTGTTTTCAGGTAACCTCTGTTTTGGTTTGGTGCCATTCATATGGTACATACAAGGCATGTGATGACAGCAAAAAAATTCAAAGAGAATGACCTAGAAATGGTTTGGCTTATCTGATTCCTCAAATGTAATGCACTAGAAACTCAAAGAGCATTGAGTTGCCTCTGGTGACCTTGACATTAGGTCAAGGTCAAAGTCCTTTAAGCTTCACACAGAACTTTACAAGGGTGTTCAACTGTAAAAGTTAAGTGAACATACGTCACCTGGTTCTTCAAATACTGCATACAACAAAGTCAAAGAGAATTGAAATGCCACTAGTGACCCTGACATAAGGTCAAGGTCACTGACCTACTAACTCGATATAGACCCTAACAAGAATGATCAACTGTAAAAGTTATTATACTATCTTATCTGGTTCTGAAGATATTGCGCGCAAGGAATTCACAGAGAAGTGACCCTGGGTGACCTTGAATGGCGTCAAGGTCACTTTCCTTTGAACTTGATGTGACTACTAATAAGGGTGACCTACTGTAAAAAATTCATGATCCTAGCTTTACTGGTTCTTGAGATATCGCAAGCAAGAAATGTGGGATGGATGAACTGCCTCTGGTGACCTTGAAATTAGGTCAAGGTCAAGGTCCTTCAAGCATGACATAGAACCTTACAAGGTTGATCAACTGTAAAAGTTAAGTGATCCTAGCTCACTTGTTTCTTCAGATATTGCATACAACAAATTCAAAGAAAATTGAATTGCCGCTCGTGATCTTGGAATTAGGTCAAGGTCACACACCTTTGAACTCAATGTAGACCCTAACAAGAGTGATCAACTGTGAAAATTTCATCATCCTATCATATCCGGTTCTTAAGATATCGCGCGCAAGAAGTTTAGAGATAAATGACCCTGGTGACCTTGAAATGGGGTCAAGGTCACTCTCCTTCGAACTCGACGTGAACACTTATAAGGGTGACCAACTGTAAAAAATTCATGATCCTAGCTTAATCTGTTCTTGAGATATCACGCGCAAGAAATGTCGGACGGACGGACGGACGGACGGTCATCATTACTATATCTCCCCCCCCCCACTTCGTGGGCGGGAGATAAAAATGTAGTTTTAGATGGATAGTGTATGCCGGTAGGATCATGATGGTGGTTTCATTTCTTGTCACTGAGTCCGGCGTAACGCTAAATTTTGACTTTAAAATGTGGAACACCATGAAAAATTTTGCACATTTCAGTCGGTGACGCGTTATTCTCGCCTTTCATTGCGTGACCTGGCCGCATTTATATTATGGTCGCCCAGTACAAGTAACGTGTAAACAGCGCGGACCGTGGAGTTGTTCAGCACTGAAGGTGCTCGCTCAAACACCCGATCACTTGAGCAGCGGCAACATAGATGGTACAAAGGGGGCCCCGCCGTTGGTAGTCCATCTATAGCACGTACCTGGTTTAATGGATAGCCAATGTAACAGGCAAACTGACTATAAGAAAGTCAACCAGCAATTTGAAAGGAGCTACCACATTATCCCGTTTGAGCGCCCAAAGTGCTTAGGAAAACTGATTGACATGAAAAGTTTGTAAAGCTTCATTTGGAAAATTTTAGCTGAATCAACTGATAAATAAACATAAAATGTATCAATTTTGCAACATTTTAGAAATCTGTGCCACAAAAATAAAGGGGGAGGGGGCACTTAAGACGACATGGGCACATAAAAGGGATAATACGGTAATGGATAGCTTGTCCAAGAGGTAGAGTGACCACATGTATACATGTGTGCTATGAATGATGTACAAGTTGCTTGCATACTCCAGTCATTGCCTATGAGTATTCACAATATTCAAACTGGTTTTGCTGGTTCTCCTCTGCCATTCCTAAACTTAGTCTGTCTTCCTATAATCAAATATTTTACTGTCTGACTTGTTCCTTATTCTCACATAATTGTCTGAGCAATTTAAACACAGGTACAATTACACACATATGTGTATGTGAATATAGTATTTCCATGATTAAGCTAATGAAACACCCACACTGGAAATAAAATCCAGGTGGGTTTCTGTTTAGTCATTATAATCGCCGTTTGATCTTCTATCAAGTGAAAAAAAATCCACTTTCTCTTTTATTACAAAGTCATGTATCTCCTACAAATACAATCTTAATTACAGGGGAAATACATTGCTAAAACCTACATTTTAACCAGCAAACTTTCCTCAGTGTGTAACATGTTTTCCATCCTTATAATATCTACACGTTATCCATCCATCCAACTAGTGTCAATCCACTTTCTTTTTTATTACAAAGTCATGTATCTCCTACAAATACAATCTTAATTACAGGGGAAATACATTGCTAAAACCTACATTTTAACCAGCAAACTTTTCTCAGTGCGTAACATGTTTTCCATCCTTATAATAGCTACACATTATCCATCCATCCAAGTAGTGTCAATGTACTTATTTTTGTGTGTATAGATTTTCCTGGTTTTAGCATTTCAGGTAATTCTGTGAATTTTTACTTTCACTATTTTGAACATAATTCCTAACAAATCAATGTTAAAATACTATTTCACTGTACACTGTATTTTTATTCTCACGGTTTTGTGCCATCAGCGAAATAAGCAAAAACAGGAATACAGTGAAATAGAAGCAATTTACAGGATCAAATTAGTTTAATAGACAAATATCTTACTAAAATGAGTATCTGCAACAGAAGATAGTGTGGTTTATGAGGTAATAGTTTCTCAATTACATGTAGGCAGTGCATACTGTAAGAAGTCTATACAAAGTCTTACACCCTGATAGATATTCTGAGATCACGGAAAGGTTGAAAGAATCATCTTCACACTCCCCTATTGTCTGCCCACTCACATCAATTGGAGATCAGACTTGGGGTACTGGTGGAGGCACTCAGATTATCTCATGTGGTATCAGCAATACGTATTCTGAGCAGAGGTGTGTGTTTTTCACCCCCACATGGACTTTATTTGAATTTACTATCATATGAATACATGATAGACCCACTGGGATTTTTTTTTTTTTTTTTTTTTGCAAAGCAAGGAAATATTATTTCCTTGCTAGCCTTTGAGATATGGTAACAGTTGTAAAAACCAGCAATTCATCTATTTAGCACTGGTTGACCCCAAACCAGTGGGTTCACTTTCCAAATTCGGAATTTGCACTTTCAAACACGCGTTTGAAAACCTGAGTTACGCGGTACTTACAGAACCGAAACTAGGCCATCAGGCCAGGTTGCGCATGTGCACAGCCGTGCATAAACGTAGCAACACGTTTGTTATGCCTCAGTATAAATATGGAAGGTTTTTCAAATCCTGGCCAGTGCCTGATGAGACCCATACAGGTCAAAATGTGAGGCACAAGCTGCCTCACCTTGGCTACTTGCCTCATCTTATTTGCCTATAGGTGTGGTTTTACCTTTGCGACTAAATGGCTACAAGAGTCTATTTCTTGGAGCAGCTCGGTCAGGAATTTCCCCAAATATCACCATGATCAGGGATCCACATTTTACAAGAGGAAAATGCATTACATTCTTGCCCAGTGAACAGATCAAGCTTCACATATTCCCCACTGCATGACACAGCGGGAATTAAACACTTGGAAGTTTGGTCTGCTTTGAAGGCAAATCATAACTGAAGTGGTTTAAATATTCAAATGTTCCACTTAATGTACTGATGTTGCACAAAAATTCAATTCATTTAATTTTCAAAAATTGATTTGGTGAAAGATGCAGATTATTTAGCAATCACTGTATTTTTCATTGATACAATGTACACGGTGCTAAATTTTAAATCTCCCAAGAGGCCTATGGGACAGTGGGTGTTTATTCAGTCTACGAGCCAAAGATCAATGGGTGACAGGTCTTCATCACTTGTGAAATTCTTTTGATACAAAACAAAAACAAAAACAAAAAAATGAATAAACAAAAATAGATTCAAGTGTCATTTTTTATTAAAATAAAATGACAGTGTCTAGTCAATGATAATACATACATGTATGCACACTATAGGTGCTCTGTGATCAAAGTGGTTCCTAAATACTTTTACAGTTAAAGAAAGGATTTCACCTTTTTTATGTCACTTACCTGAACTACAACTTGTTGGCCTTATATTTATCTTCAAGATTTTTTATCTTTTTACATATACTTATCCCTGGATAGTATGTTACTTTTTTTCAGGGATGAAAGTGACTTTGCTGAAAAAAAACAAACAAACTGAAACCATCCCCCCCTTCATTTTTTACCAGATTACGGCTTTCTGGACAAAAAGGACAATACTTTCTTCTTTGACTTACGGGGGGAAAAAAACTGAACTCCTGAAAAAACTGAAGACTTTCATCCCTGCTTTTTAAAAAAACTTTTCTTGTGCTTTTGACATGTTACTTTGTGGATAATGACTTCTCCAGTGTTTTTGCCAGACATGGCGCCACTGTAGATGAAGCCTGTGACAGCCATCCAATATTGCCCGACTACTCTACAAGTCTATCCACACTTAAAAAAACATGGTCACATGTTTGGATTCAGAGAACCAGAATCGACAAAACTGTGTCAAGTGAATGGGTGTGGCCTAAAATTTATTCTCGTCCTACTTTTGGGCAGGAATAATTTGCGGGACCGTGCTATCTATTCTATGTAATCAATTTGGGAAATGGTGCATCTACAGTCAAGTTTATAGGTGTGCTCTTCAGGCAAGGCACATGCAAGGTATATCAATATGTCAAGTCTACAGTACAGCTGGTTGGCACATACTGCTCAGACCCAGCCAGCGCTGTACAGATTACCAGGCAATGCAAAAACCACTGATAGACCAAGTCATCACCATTGCCTATGTTGTGTGAAATATCAGTTAAGATGAAAGCACATGTTTAATATGCCAAACTGTTTATTGGAGCAATGACATTGATGTGTTGTCCATATGTCCAAATCTATGACAGAACAGTTTTTCTAAAGCATTTTACTCATATGGTACCAATTTCAGTCTACATTTTTTTTTTCAGCTTTTGTGGATTAAATTTTTTTAATAGCACACTGTGTACTTATTGAGAAGAATACGGTACATCCTAGCTTGTACATGACTGGTCTCCCAGTTGGACCTACCCCCCATACACCCACCTCTACATGACCAGGGTGGAGAACGTCTCAGTAATGTTTCTTGGTTACCTGTCTTAACCCTTTAAGTGCCAAATTTTTTACTGAGTCAACAGCTTTACTTGGCACGCATTGGGCGCAATGCGCCCGATGCGCGCCAAGAAAAGCTGTTGACCTGGGGTACTCTCTCTGGAACTATAGGTATGCTGGTACTTGAATGAAAGGTCTTTTTACGAGGAATATGAATCTGAGATCCTAATGATAATTCAGACTAGTTTCACTTTAGTATATCAATTTTAGACGTGATTGACACTGAAACAGTTAAGGGCCAACCTGCCCTGTCCAATGTGCACAGCACCTGACACAGATCCCAGTCATAAAAAAAAAAAACAAACAACCTCTTTACGCTTGTCAACTTGCCGGCACCTTTAAAGTTACAACTGTGAGGCTGTTGCCATTGCACTGACACACTCTGACTCCAGTGATAACCCTGAACTCCTTTGCCAAGTAATTAGGACACGCCACAGTAAGACCAAGTGCATACAACTTTTACCCTGTCGGGAGATACCTGCAACTGGATTGCTCCACCTTGATCTTTTATATATATACCATTGGACTATTTGTGTAGTTACCACAAACCCTGTTCTAATGGGCCACCTGTCTTCAGGGACCATTTGGTCAGGCCCAATGGGTGGTCACTTGACTCTTTCAGTGGCAACTGGGACAGAAATTGAAGTACTTAAAACACACTGCTCCGAATTATAACAAGTGTGCTAGATTCATATTCCTTGTATAAAGACCTTTCATTCAAGTACCAGCATGCCTGTAGTATATAGAATATAATAGTCCAGGTCAATAGCTTTTTCTCGGTGCTTCGGGTGCATTGCATCCAAAACATGCTGCGGAAAGCAGTTGACTCAGTCTAAAATGTGGCAAATTAAGGGTTAAGGCAGGCTAATCTGTCTCTACAATCTACAGACAAAAAGGTGCTTTACCCAACTGTAAACAAACAATGAAACAAGACTTAAACAGATTTAAATTCTGTGATATACCTGCTCCAGCGAACACATATCATGGCAGACTGCTCTTTATGACCGCCCTTTCATAACACTGACGTGTAATTCTCCGATAGCTTTACCTGCATGATGAGACCACTTGCAGTAGAGGCAGTCTTTAATGGCAGACATTATATACTCTAATGCATGGAAATATTCATTTATGTATACGGTTATCCCTCTTTTGGGAGACCACCTGTGGAACCTGACTAGTGACAGCCCAAACTGTCTCCAAAAGACAACCTATCCATCCAGAAATTCCCCATTTCACAGAAGTAAAACTCACCTAATACATGTATTTTGTACCAGATTGGAAAACGAATTTGCCAAACCCAGTTTACAAATTTAAAATATGGTTACAATACCAATAAACAAGTAAATACATAAATACTGGATGTAATGGGGCCTAATAAGTATACATCAGTCATGTTTTAATCTAAATTATGGATGGGAAATCAAGTAACGGATAGTTGTTGGGCAGATGGTACAAGAGTCAAACCTCCTTTGGGAGACCACCTGCTTTTGGCAACCACTTCTTGGATGGCACTAGGGATGGTCTCTCAAAAGAGGGACAACTGCACTACAAAAGAAAATTCTGACTGAACATGCTGAAAGGTTGCCTGTGAAGCAGACCAAGTTCCGTGTTACTACACTTGATCTGCCCCTCTTTGACAGGGTTTTATTTATATCGAGGGAAACAAAACTATGCTATGACCGGGAGCTCCCCCTAGACTGACACACCAATCAGAAAGTTCATCATTATCGCCTAGACCAGTAGCAGCCCCTGGTCCCTAGTGTACTGAAGCCTGTTACCAACTCAGCCAATTAGAAGCTGAGTCACTTTTTGAATGCTAAAACAGTGACCTTGTCAAAGAAGGGCAGACCCCAGCAGAGCAGACAAAATATGCAGTTTGGGTCTGCTTTGGAGGCAAGCTGGAAGGTAGAAATTCTGAAAATATGCAGGTAGGGAAATCAGAACAGAGGCACACATAGATCTTGTACTAAAAACTTGCACTTTGGGTGGGGACACTTGTTGCTCCTTCTAAGTGCAGGATATCAACTATGCATCATTATCGTATCGTTAATATCACTACCATTATGGACACATGTTACATCCCCTTTCACATGCACGACTTTTATCTCCTGTATTAAAGTATGAACACTAGAGTATTCAGGTCACCGGCCTGGCATGGAATAATTATAAAGCTAATTATGGAAGGGCATAGCAGGAGATCCTTGTACCTCACTCCAGTAATCTGACAGACAACCTCCCAAGGTCACTACCTGTTTCTGTTCCGTCACAGGTTGATACAAGACTTTATACAAAACAAACAGAGCTCTTGAAAATGACTCAACTTTGTTCAATATTTCCTGATGGACAATGTTTCTTCCTGGTGGGATTGTTCAATTGTTCATCATAAACACAACTTGAAAAAAATGCATATAAAAACCATAAAAAGAGTAATGGTACACCCGCTGTGTATGTATATATACATATATATAAACACCAGGTGATGAGCCACTTTCTTTTTCGATGAATATGTTTAGTTGCAGACTCATTTCTGTTGTTATCTATTTTCATCAATTTCTGTATTCATTTTACTAGGGGTGGGGGCTGGAGTGAGAGATGGGAGGGTCCCATTCCCAGGTTGGAATGGGGTGGGGGAATTTAGTTACAGTAAAATGTAAATTTATATAACTATGTGTGTGTTGCATGTGATAAATTTATGCTCAGGTTTAATGCAACTTAAAAAGTAGGAATGTACAGGGTTTACAAACCTAGATCTAGTAATACAGTATTAACCCTTTGTAAATCTCATGACGTTAACCTTTTGCAAATCAAATTGGCCAAAGGTAAACAGATGTCAAATATCAGATAGATTTATTTAACTCATTCCATACTATGGTGACAGGCCTTGGTCAGTGATTCTGGCACTGCCTAGCAAGTCATGCTGCAGCTACCCTTGCGGCAGCTGCAGCATGACTTGCCAGGCAGTGCCAGAACCACTGACTTAAGACTATAGACATGTTGGTACTTCAATGAAAGCTCTGTTCATGAAGACTTTAAATATGCAATTGTCATCTTAAATCTAGGTAAATATACAGAAAATCAGGGACTGGTATGGAATGAGTTAATTGTTCATCCACATACAATTGCAGATGAGACATAATTATGAGGACAGCATTAACCTGGTCACCAGCTTTCCCCGGAAGAATCTAGCACCTGATGCCTACCCTGCCCCAGGGAAAGATGTTGACTCAGCCTTATCCTGACAAGTGAAAGGGTTACACTGTTAACTGCACATGAAGCCTCCCTGTAAAGGTAGAGATATTCCTGGTCATGAGAACCAAATTTCTTTTCCCCTGATTTGCCACACAAAATCATGAATTCTGCTGATAATCAGTCAAAGCCAGAACATCAAACTGCTGACAGACGGAGCTGATAAAAGGATAAATGTTTCTGGTCACATCAAGCAGTCTAGAGTAGTTATGCAAGAAGCAAACTGTGCACCAATGAAAGATGCCTGGTTCATGTACATGAGGTGATGTGGGTTATCCTTCCCCCTTAAGCATCTATGGCATGCAGAATAGTCTGCTTTTTAAAATTATGCATATTATGTTTGTTTTTTGTTTTTTTTTTGTTTTTTTTTTTGTTTTTGTTTTTTTTGTTGTTGTTGACATTATGTACAAAGCCTTACATTAAGATATGACTGGTCCATGGTATGTTTACACATTGCAACATTATACTTGCATATCATGTATGTAACAAGCTGCAACATTTTATATATCTTGCACACAATGTACTATCACTTGTATTATACTGTATGGCTACAAGTTGCATCATCTACTGTACCACATGTATACTGTAAACAGAGGAACTCAACAAAGATGCTGGGGAAAAAAATACAACTGGTTGTGCCTTGTCTAAAGCTAGTCACTTTTAGTATTGCCAAGCAAGTCATTCTTGTACTGCTGTGCAAGAATGGTACACAAAATGACGGGGTAAAAGGGTATTTCTGCTGGCATACTAGGGGTATTTTGTTTTCCATATCATCATACTAGATGCCCTGTCATTTTCTGTAATTTATGCTGATCATTATCTTGGAGCAATCTTATTTCTGTGTTACATACTGGAGCAATGTTACCTCCTGTACCAGCTGAGACCCTCCCCCCCCCCAAACCACTGACTAAATCCCTCACCAGCTCAGGGCAGCAGCACTGTCAACCCTACCCTGCTGCACATTGGGGTTTCAGAATTACTTGCACAAGCAGCTCCAGTGAAACCACATACAGTGGAACCTGCCTTTGTGAACATACTGATGATGTCACTTCCTGTCTTTAGGACTGTCTTCAACCTGTCTTTCCAACCATCCTTATAAGGTGGCTTCCTGTCCTTTGTGACTGTCTAAAATTTGTTTTTGCAATGATCCTGATAATGTGAGTATGTCTCACTTTTTGTGACCTAAATGTCACTACCCTGATGTGACTTTGTGTCTTTCGTGACTGTCTTCAACCTGCCTTTGCAACCATCCCGAAAATATGACTTTCTCTTGTTTATGACTCTCTTCAACTTGCTGATGGTGTAACTTTCTGTCTTGTGTTTTCAACTGTTCTCGACCCGTCTCTGCAGGCATGTGACTTCCTGCCTTTTGTGACTGTCTTCAACCTGCCTTGCAACCATCCTGATGATGTCACTTCCTATCATTTGTGACTGTCTTCAACCTGCCTGTGTCATGATCCCGGTGGTGGGACTTTCTGTCTTTCATGCCCGGTAGGGCGACTTTCTGTCATTTGTGACTGTCTTAACCCTTTCCCCCTGGAATTGACACTTGAGTCAACAACATGAGTTGGGCACTCAGTGCCCAACTCATGCCAAGGAAAGTTGTTGACCTGGGGCATGTGATCTTGATAGGGCTCATCTACATATTCTCAGTAGAAACTGTTTTTCGTTACTGTAGAAATCAGTTGAAAACACTGAAGCAGACGACATTTGACCACCAGCCAGGTTTGGCAGGTTTAAGGGGGAAAGGGTTAAACCTGCTTTTGCATGCATCCTGATGTGACTTCCTGGGGGTTTTTTTTGTTTTTGTTTTTGACTGTACCTGCTTTTGTGACCACCCTCACGATATGATTTTATATCTTTTGTGGCTGTCTTCAACTGGTCAACTTCTTTATATTTCTCTACTATCTAATTTGACCCTTGACTCCCTCAGTAGTATAACCCTGCCTTAAGCAACCACCGTTTTGTGGTCCCCATGCATGGTCAGGCTACACCATACTACTTGGGTATATGTACACAAAGTTTTTCTTTAATTTCCTCAGGCTTTCAATTTCTTTTTTTTTAAAGACAATTATTATAACTGACCCAAAAAACCCATTTACAAGCTAGTTGAGATTGACTGAGCTTCCAAATTCAAGGCTGCATGCATATTTCATTAACAAACACCATACCTAGATAGCATCAGCCCCCAGGAAGACTGGAAACCTGCCAATTGGGGGTCAGAGGGTTACACCTCTCCTGTAAACCTAGCACCAGCAGCTTTTGCCTAGCTTTGTACATACATGTATATGGGTTTTTTAGAACACCTGTTTTAGTTTACTACATTAGCCATTTTCCACTTTATTTATCAAGCTGCAGAACAACACCAAACAATTAAATTGGGTGTAATGATTTCAGGCAACCCCCCCCCCCCCAAAAAAAAGAAGTACATAAATAAACAAGAGGCCTATGGGCCTAATGCTCTGCTGACCACCATCATCTAAAAATCACTTTCTCAAATGCATTTAATCCATGGCCTTGAAAAATTCATCTTAGCGATATTATGCAATATAAAACTTCCACATGATACGCAGTAATGGTATATCTGGAATCACTTGCCCTATTCTTTCTCAAGATATTGAATTAATATTGTCCTTTTCTTAAGTGCTTAATGACCATGATAAATAGGTCAAGGCTACACAAATCATTGGCTCATGGTGACCCAAAAAGGAGGTCACCAAGTATAGTCTTATATACAATGTACTCAAGTGCAATCTTGATCTGGAGGCTCAATTCTCTTTGCGATTGATGTCCAAACTACACCCTATCATTACAAAATCACCTCTTCCAACTTAATAGATCTGGTGACCTTACAAAAATAGGTCAAGGTCACTCTTTACCATTAATGTCCAAGTGACACCCTGCTGTTACAAAGTAACTTCTTTCAACTTTAAGGGCCTGGTGACCTTACAAAAAAAAGTCACAGTCACTGATATTACCTTGTATATGTAACATTGTAACATTTGACATGTCTAGATATATCCTATAAATTTGGCAAGTCTAATCTCATTATTTGATATGGAATTTTATATCTTAAAGCACATTTTGGCTCATAATTTCCTTCAAATTACAGATGGCACCACTAGTATCATAAGCAACTTAGATTTTGACCTCCTCCACAATTCCAGTAAATTTAATCAAGATCTATCCAACATTAAGGATGCAAGAGGGGTCACAAAATTGTCATATTTTTACCCATATATGACATGTATAATACTGCAGGTGATACCACCAATATCAAACTCTATCCAGAATTTCATACACTTGAAAGTTACATGGGGCTATCTTAAAAACTGTGGACTATATCGTGCTCACAAGCAAAAGGTTTAGGGACAGACAGACAGACAGAATCACAGACAGACAAGAGTGATTGCATAAGCTCTGCAACCTTTGGTCAGCAGAGCTAAAAACAAAACACACACACACACACATACACACACATAAAAAAACAACTTTATATAATTCTCACCATATGGGGTACAGACCACCAACAGGTATTTTTAAGTGAAAATACCACAAGCGTGTGATTGCATGAGATGTATTCAATTATGGTCAGGTATAAACTATCACAGTCTTTTCCACTGAGCTAAAACATAACCAGACTGTACCACCCGACTCTCAACAACGAACCTATTTCTACCTAGTAGCATACTGTGCAGTATGTGTCTTATACCTTTACAGATAGGACTATGTAACATATTTTAAAAGCCATTCTAGGGCTTGTTCCTAAAACTACTGACACCACATTTTAATGGTACCTTGAGGTTTCATTGGCCCCTGGGAGTTCACCTTTGACAATTTTCCCCCACTCAATGCAGGACCTGTAGCTGACGTCCCTTGGCTTTGCACGATTAAATTGAGTTGAATCATGGGAGTATGAAATTCAGAGGGCTGGTCTGCTGTCCTGGTGACCTTACCCTGCTTAATGCAGGAGCCAGCATGTTGCCAATTTTTTCTGTTTTTTTTTGCCGCCTTGAAAACGCAAAAAGTTATGAATCAAACTAAGCATGTAGATAAAAGTACCCTCTATGGAGAGTTTGACTCTGAGTGCATATTTGCAAAAATCATTATGAGCTGTTTCCCTTTAAACTGAAGGTCAAAGTTATATGACCATCTGCACCCAAAAAAAATCAGGATCATGTTGTAGTTTACAAAAATCATTAGGCCTTGTGAGGTGTCCTTGCATGACAAACGCACATATCCTCCTGAAATCATGTGCCTGGTGTTTCATTTGCCTCCTTCACCTACTTCTTTTCAGATCATGACCTTCTTTATTACAAAAATATTTTTTGCCCCTAATGCAGAAAGTTCTTTACCTGTTTTCACAATCTTTACCTTTTATGGATAATCTTGCTCAAGACACAACTTTTTCTTAAAATGTCAACTTCATACAACTGTCTAAAAAGGGACTAATATACTTATTGATGCCCAACTTTGTGAGCCCAGAATCTTCAAAGACCACCTGATCCTCCCTAATGCCAATGTACGACATCTTGAACTCATGCTCAAGTAGAACACCTGATATGTAATTACATAGTGACTGTGACCTACTCATTCTGGGGCATCACCTGCTTATCAGAAAAATAAAAAATGAAAAATACTTGCTACTAAAAAAATATTTCAACCGATTTGCACTAAAGTGGAACAAAGATCTCAGCCCCACTGAATGCTGTCTTCAAAGCTTCTCTGTGCCTTGAGTTTCATTTTCTCACCTATAAGGGTAAATTGATAATGATATGAAGATTAAATTTGCATCAGGAAAACAGACCAATTTAAATTTCTATCAAAGAAATAGGGACTTTTGTCCAAGGTCTCAATGAACATGTCTCGGGCCTTATTCCTTTAGCATTCATTTTAACTATTTCAGTGCTAATCACGTTTAAAGTCGATCTACTAAAGTGAAACTAGTCTGAATTATCATTAGGATCTCAGGTGGCTATACTGTTTCACCAAACACGGTAGCTGTGCAGCTTTGCTCTTTCCCCAGCCCAAGTTAACCCTTCACTGCAGACAAGTTGAAATAAATTACTGTGTTTGAGTTGACTTTACTGCAAAATAATGGCACATGATGGCCAGTTTCTTGATAAAATCTTTCAGCCAGGGTTGATAAACTTTGATTAGGGAAGGGTGGCTTGAAACTTTTATTTTTTATTCTATGTTTCATAAAAATTGCTTAGGGTCGGGACTCAGGCCTTTTCAGTGGGGTCTGTCTGGTTAATGGAACCGCACATATATATATTTTTGTTAGGCCTTAGGTACCTTGGACATTTGTTGAAACATGACAGAACTTTATGTTTAAAATGGATGTTCTTTCCCCTTTTACACATTACCTCCTTTGACGTCAGTTGAACTTGTTACCTGGGCATAGCTGAAGGCACTTGTGCACAGAAAAGAATCAGTCAGCACCAAGATCACTGATAACCTAATGTATATCCTTAACTTTCTCACATACCCTGATCTATGAGTAAGCCCACACATCTTCTTTCTGTTTTTTTAACGTTCTGTGCAAGACAAAGGTGGGTCAAAGGTTGCTATACGTGATCTGCATCACACGTGATACATGTCGGTCGGGTACAGTCGATGCCTGTTTTACTACCAAAAAGACTGCATACATTTGCATTATACACGGTGAGGTAATACCTGTCTGCGAACAAATGGTTACCTTTTACCATCACCTCTTTTGGCACTCCTGTGTATATAGCTGACAAAAAAACAAAGCTATTTCCACAGGGCCTCGCTTTGAAGTGCTCTCTTTGGTGTGCCAGGCTGGGAGGCCCTTGCCCCAGGTGAGAGCACAAATAATTAGCCTGGCCTGAAGGGGGGAAGGGAGGTTTTCCATGATTACCACTGAGCAATTTTCCCCTCTGTCAGGAACAACATGAAGGAGTATATATTTCACAGGAACCGTGGAAGACCATATGCTGGTGAAGTGAGACTTGGTGCTTGAATGCCTTGTGAATTGTGACAGCACCTACATCTTATCTGGATATGAACTTATTTTACGAGAAAACATCCATGATCTGGGAAGATGAAGAGCACCCACTGCTGCCCCCTCTGCATAGAGCAGCATCTTATGGTGTGTGTAGGTACATATCAGCACCAGACCTCAAGGTGACTTCTCTGACATGAGATCATCACTTTTCTCCCATCTTACTCAGCATTTGTTACAGACTTTGAGAGCAAGACAGTTCTGTTTACACGTAGTTTCCTGTCTGCGTGGCTACTGCTTGGTCAATGAGGTAAAGCAGAGAATGTAAAAAAGAACAAATATATGTTTTTCAATTACAATTTCACCTTTTCTTAGGTAATTTCTCCATTAAAAGCAACTCTATCATTGTCTCCAACGTACCAATGTTTTCAAAGTTAAATCCACAAAAGCAATGTCTCATTGTCATATTTGAATACAAATTGTAATAGGATCTTCCTCCATCCTCCCCTCAGATGCATTCTGTTAATTATTTAAAGCCCATTAAATGATGTCACAATATGAATTCTATTTTTACATCTGATTCTATAAATCCCCCCCAGATATTTCCCTCACCTGATGCTGAACTTAAGAAGACAACTACGAATCAGGTACAGATAAGCTCACTTCTAAGACACTTCCCATAAAGGTTATCTTTCTTCAGCTAATATGAAGGTCACTTGTTGGCAAGGTCTCTTGTGTTTGTGTGTCTGTGTAATATACTGTAGGTTGGCTTTTTAACATATTTCGATGATGATGATGACGACGATGAAGATGATGATGATGATGATGATGATGATGATGATGATGATGATGATGATGATGATGATGATTATACTGGTTGTTTTTGTGCCATTTACATTCCTTTGCTGCTCAATGGTTTTATAACGATTCATGGAACTGACTTCTGCACCTGAGACTTATAACATGCTAAATAAGTAAATTACTTTTGATCGTTGTACCCTCGAACTTGTTATATGAGACCACCTACAATATGACCATGGTTTTAATAGAGAGAGGTCCAAAAATTACTTTGTCTGAAACCAGTCCCTAATTTTCATTAAGTTTTGCCACAACTAACAAAACTGCATTTTCAAATTCCTTTGAGCAAAAATGGTTACAAATTCAAGTATAATGCATATTTGAATTCTTAATAAAAGAATGTCATTCAAGTACGATATATGCAAAATGCCTTCACTGCATGAGGTCAGTGGTAAGCTTGCACTGCCTGGCATGTACTGTCAATTGCTTCACTTTTACATGCTTAAATTTGCATGGTTTTCATACTTTTTGACTTTTCAAAATAGTTTAATTTCACTACTTTCCTTTTCGAACAATGTTAAAATATTATTTCACTGTGCTTTTTTTTTTTTTATGGTTCTGTACCAACAGCGAAATAAACAAAAATAGGAATACAGTGAAATAAAATCCCTTTACAGTACAGGTGCAATTGCCATTTTTTTCATTGCGCATAAGTCATGCTACAGCTGTGACAGAGGCAACTGCAGCATGACTGGGGGCAATGCAAACACCACTCACTGAGGCCCTGACCATTAAAGTATAGAGCACACTTATAGGTAAAGCAGGGTTTCCGCCAGACTATTTCTCGAGGGTACACAGATATTCTGCTATGATGTGTACTCTGCTATGAAGTCTGATGGGAACTTTCAGGTGCATTTTAGGGTATAATAGGTGGGAATATCACTTCATATTTAGATTTCAAGTTTTGAGGGTAAGCAAAAGTACCGTCAAGATTTCTAAGGGCGTGGTTTATCACCCTTTTTACCCTCTTGTGGGCATCCTGGGCACATAGCGGACACATTATTAGATGATCATGACTGGACATTGTGATAAGAGATCTTAATCATGCCTGGCAAGAAGGAAGGTATGGCCAGTTATGTCACAATATTTTGTACGCTGATTTGGACTGCAGCATTACGCCTTATGCAACAGGGAATGAGTGAGCTCAAGTATTGTGCTACCATCCCTTAACCTTGAGTGATCCTGAACAAAACCCAGCCTAAGAAAATAAGGAATCAGTGACTTCAAATGTGGTCTTTGATAAATTTGCATTTAATTTTAGGCTCTATATGTTCTGATGAACTGTGAATACATGTATATCTTCAAATAAAAATACATTTTGTCTTATCATCATCATCATCATCATCATCATCATCATCATCATCATCATCATCATCATCATCATCATCATCATCATCATCATCATCATCATCATCATCATCATCATCATCATCATCATCATCATCATTTTGGTCTAAATATGCCAATGGGCTGTAAAACATACCTATACTTTGGACTGTGCACACAACATTGCCCAATAATGAATTTCACGACAAGTGTATATGTACAAACATACATACATACTTACATATATATATATATATATATATATATATATATATATACATGGGTGGGATGGGGAGGAAGGGGCTTACTATAAATTCTGGTGGACAGTAAAACATAGTAAAATGCACTTAAAACTAAGCATACCATTTTTTTGGTCACTAATTACATTTAGCCAATATCAAGGCAGAAGAGGAGAGAGGAGGAGGTAGAGATGGAGAAGGATGAGGAAGAAAGAGAGAGGACAGCAAGGAGGAACATGAGGGAGGAAGGGGAGGAGGATAGTCACTTGTATCGGAATAAATTGCCTGTTAACTCTTTCAGCGCCAACTGCAACTAAAATCGAAGCACTTAAAACAAACTGCTCTGAATGACATGGGTGGTAGATTCATGTTCCTTATTAAAAAACTTTTCACTTAAGTAGTGCATCATGCATATAATTGCATGGAATATAATAGCTCATGTCAACAGCTATCCTTCGACTGCTTTGAGTGCAATGTGCCAAAGAAAGCTGTTTACTCAAGTCCAAAATGTGGCGCTGAAAGAGTCAAGCTGGTTTGACGTGATTAATCCATAACCTGCTAAACAAGTTGTTGCTGGGTATTTTGGTATGTGAATGAAAACTTCAGGAATCTGAATGTGCATTTTTTTTTTTTTTTTTTCATTCCACGTACTTTCAGACAGTTTTGCCTCACGTATGGAATTATTCAAATGAATACACATGAATTATCACCCAATCCGGAACAGTGTAACTGGCAGTGAGGTCACATGATGTGTCCATCACTGGGAGTGTCCCCAGGATGTTTCTCTAGGTTCTGCAATGATCCTGTCCTTGATTGGATGACAAACACTATCAATGTACAAAGCACTTTACCTGAGTACAGACTTAGACAGAGGGCTGTATCAAGTACCTAGCCGCAGTACTGACTTAGACAGAGGACCTTTCTTGGTGTCTGAATCTATTTCCGCACTCAGTAAAATGTAGCGGAATCTAATAAAGTTTCGTGACCAACCTTAGAACAATAAGAACTAATCCAAGTGAGACTGTCAAGGCGTACAGATAGGTCGAGTTTTTCATGAAAATGAAGAGCTTCTCCCAGAGTAACTGCATGGACTCCATCAGGATCACCATGGTGGGAAACATGGTGAGAAGTCAGAGTCTACCAGGTCAAGGCTGTGTCATATGGCCTCACAGGTGGGCATGTGACCCAGGCAAATTTAGGCCCCTGCTCCTGACTTGGTCTCCCAGCCACTACCATGTGAGGACAGTGTAGGTGAAACACTAGCAGTCAACACTTCTTAACAATCCCTGTTGTCCTCTCAGATATCATAAACACGAAATCTATCCACAGACTTGAGCACAGTACAACACAAACGTTAAATGTCCTTGCTGCATGGCCAGGTCACTCATTGTACTGGTGAGCCTAAAAATATATCCACCCATGTTGAATGTGGGCATTGAACCACACACAACGACAAATTACCGACTGAATTAATTTGTAAGAAGAAATTTATTCATCGCAAAAAAATAGCAATTTTTCAATGACTCTCAGGAAAACAAGCCCTGGAGTGGAATGAAGTAGCATATATAAAAGAGCTTTCACTACATAACTCTGTCAAAATAAGGTTTGTCAGTTTTACTCTGTGATGCATTTTTACAAAGACTGAAAGTAAATTTAGATCCCTACTGGCACATTGCCCTAGGAATTTTCTACACTTGATGTCTCCATTGTATAACTGAGTCTGTTCACCTCAATATCTTTAACTCATTCTTTCCCTGTGCATTTTTTTAAAATATAAAGTTAACTTGAATTAAGTGAGGATGCAATTTTCAAACTCATTACAAAAAGACTTTCCGTTGTAGTAACAACGGGACTTGCCTGAACTAGGTAGCTTTTTTGCCTTGCCTGCATGACAAGTCATCCTGCAGGTTAAACGAGGGCAGCTGCAACATGGTTTACCAGGCAATGCAAAAACCACTGACTGAGACCTGTGACACTCTGGCATGGAATGAGTTACAGTATTCATGTGACTCATGGGAGGTTCACGTGTCAAGGTACACTTCAAAAGCACCGTCCTCGTGCACAAAAACAACAGTCTCTTGGACCTGTTTTTTTTTTTCCTGGGATCCTTCACTTCTCCCATTTTTACAAACCGGTGAAAATTCCAAACACATTCTGATAAAAATTATGAGTGTATAAAAATTGCGTCATTAAACTTTGTATTTTTTTTTTTAAACTGTATAACCTGTGGGAAATCTGGACGAGAAACAGTTTCACCGTATGAAAGGTTACAACGTGGAGACAGGTAGCACGGAAACAGGTTTATGTATTTATGCTACAGCTGGGAGGCAGAAAAGTCATTCAAATTCATTTAGTTTTTTTACTTTTATGCACATCAACCTGTCCATCTTGGCTGTGACTGATGGACCTTGTTTAACCCCACGGACCCCCAGGCTGACATATTGCCGTGCAGCCATTCTCATTACAAATCATCAGCAGGCACCTGCTGCTGTTTATGTCTGTTATCAGGCCACACCAAAAGCAATCAATACGTGGCCTTAGTTGAGGGGTGGCCTCTCTGCAGGGAGGAAATATGACATGAATGTCACACTTTCTGCTGGCGAAGGTGGCCTTTGGTGAGAGAGGCCTTATGGTGGGGGGCACTGCAGGCTACCAGTCATGAGATTTTCTTAGTTGCACCAAGTGCTGAGGAAAGCTGTTGACTCAGTCTCCAAGGCTTAACATGTATACCTCTGCCACTGCCAATTTTAACTCATTCCATACCAGTCCCTGATTTTTCCGTATGTTTACCTAGATTTAAGACGACAATTACGTATTTAAATTCTTCATGAAAAGAGCTTTCGTTCAAGTACCAACATGCCTATAGTCTTAAGTCAGTGGTTCTGGCACTGCTTGGCAAGTCATGCTGCGGCTGCCGCAAGGGCATGATGATATGACATTCATAGTCTTTGTAAACTGACTTTTTGGTCATGTATCGACACACCTACAGTTGCAGAGACTATAAGAATGGTCCAGGTCAACAGCTTTCCTCAGCATACTTTGGGTATATTTGGGCCAAAGCGTGCCAAGAAAACCTGCTGAGAGAGTTAACTCTGCTCACTTGGTAAATGTTGTGAGCAGTGGCTTTTGCATTGCCTGACAAGCCACGGTGCCACTGTCCTTGTGGCTTTCAGTTGTAGGGCAATGGAAGTACCACTGCCTCCTGGCTTGGTATACAGCTACTGAAATGAAAGCTATTTTTAGCAGCATTCTGAGCCCACAATTCTCATCTTTTCCTCCCAAATGTACTTACAGTAAATATGCACTAAGGTATGGAAAGAGTTAATATCACATAAAACTGAAAGCTACAGATTGTGAAAGGAAACTTTATGTTGACATTTACTCTCATAGCTTCCTCATTTTTCATTTACAGCAGGAATGTAAAATTATAGCTGTCATAAAATGGGAATTTTTCCAAGGGATTTTGGTTTTTAATATCACTGAATACATTTGATTATACTGAGGTATGTAAACAAATTTACTATCTGGGTGTGCAAACAATAAATTAAATTGTTTTTCATTGTATCTTCAATTTATCTACATGTATTCCCTGAGGTAATTTTAACCCTTCTCCCCTTAAACCGGCCAAAAACCAGCTGGTACTCATATGTTGTCCGCTTCAGTGTTTTCAAGTAATTTCAATAGTGATAAAAAAGAATTTTACTGAGGATTGTAAAATGAGACCTATCAAGATCACATGCCCCAGGTCAACAGCTTTCCTTGGCATGGGTTGGGCACTTAGTGCCCAACCCATGCCAAGGAAATTTGTTGACACAACCTTAATTCAAAGGGCAAAGGGTTAATTTTAAAATCCCTGGGTGCTCCCATTATTTGACCCCAACTGAAGGCAGACCCTGAACCTGATATGTATTAATCAATGGGCCACATCCTGATCCTTAACAGAAGATGTAACCTGGGTGTGTCTGCACAAAAATATGAACCCAATTCCAAATTCCCGTAAAAACCTATCCAACTTATACTATTGTCCCTGTTGTAAAGGGACCCTTCCTTTTAAGAAACTACCCTTTCTTGGAAAACCCCTTAGTCAGTACTCAATGTCTCGTTTTAAAAGTCTTTTGTGATGGAACGGATCCCTCTTGGGAGACCACTGTGAAGTATGCTTCAGGGGGCAAACTTTTACATCAGAAACAAGTGTGCTTCATGGGTGATCTTTCACATCACAGACAAGTGTGCTTCATGGGTGATCATTCACATCACAGACAAGTGTGTTCCATGGGTGATCTTTCCCACTACAGACAAGTGTGCTTTCATTGGTGATCCTTTGCATCACAGACAAGTGTGCTTGATGGGTGATCATTCACATCACAGAAAAGTGTGCTTTGTGGGCAATCTTTCACATCACAGAGAAGTGTGCTTTAGAGGTGATCTTTTACATCAGACAAGTGTGCTGCAGGGGTATCTTTTACGCGACAAATGTGCTTCAGGAGTGACCCTTTACATCACAGACAAGTGTGCCTCATGGGTGATCTTTCACATCACAGAAAAGTGTGCTTCATGGGCAATCTTTCACACCACAAACAAGTGGGCTTCAGGGGTGATCTTTCACATCACAGAAAAGTGTGCTTCATGGGCAATCTCACACCACAGACGAGTGCGCTTCAGTGTAATCTTTCACATGACAGACAAGTGTGCTTCAGGGATGATCTTCCACATCACAGAGCAGTGTGCTTTTTGATGAATTTTTCAGGACCAATGTTTATCTGAAGTTCAGACAGTGGAACTTGATTAGGAGGAAAAGCTCTCTAACCACAACTTAGCCAACAGGACTTTTTCTGGTTTTTTTTTCCTGTCTATCTGATCCTGACTCAGAGCAACTGATTCAATATTAAGGTATGAAACAATATCACTATAAACACAAGTTCCCTTCTCCCATTCGATTCATCAGGGTCTCTAATTTTCTTGCCATCAAAAAACCCAAAACAAAAACGAAAAACAAAAAAACATTCCAGTGTTTATTTACTCAATAATGAGCCCAATATATATTGTCAAGTCTGAAGATACTATTAGTAAATAAAAATGATATGACGAACACTGTCAATTTGAACAAAGACTTCATAAAGTTCTCTCTCCTGAACTATGTGCTGCCTAAATAGTAATGAAAAGAAGAAAAAGAATCGTGGTAGCATGACAGCCAAGTAACATGCCCTGTGGGCAGTAAAGGGTTGTTTTGCCATTGGGGACTGGCGGAGAAATGCCACTTCCATATGGTCTCTTCATGTTTCAATACACTGAGGTTCCTACGGACAGAGAACTGTCACACACCAATTCTTATGCCAGTCACTGGAACCCAACACAGCACATTCATAGTCACTGCCCTCAACTGTGTCAGGAATTTGGTAGAAGTATGTCTCTCTGGCCTAAAATGAACTTTGAATGTGCTCTATGGAAAGGTGAGACTGATATTAAACTAGCCCCGTAACTTTTTATGTTGCTCGTCTGTGACGCAATTGATAACTACATGTCAGACAGAAATCTTCAGCATACTACAAACAACTAATTGAGCCTACCAGTTCAAAGAGTTGCCCATGTCTAAAGATCTTCCAGTGCTCTAAATGTAATTCCTTAACGAAATGGCCTGTGATGATGTCGCCGAAGTTCAGCCATCCACCTTGAGAGAGGAGCCAGAAGCCTCGATACAGTCCCCAAAATAGATGGTGGCCACTTATGGAACAAGCAATGCAGGGTAATCCATCTGACAGGAAGAACACCAAAATAACGAGTACATGGGAGCACCTGGTATCATCTACCTCTGTGGTAGAGGCCTCCCTCAACTCTGCAGTGGTTGACAGCTGAGTGACCGGGGAGGTCACTTCTCATAGCACATCAAGGTGCCTGGCTTAGATCCTGGTTGGGTTAACTCTTTGGGTTCCCAGTCTTACATGTGCTGCGTGATTAGGAAAACATCATTCTGATGCAGTTAACTCCTTGCTGCCCCGCTAATGTCTGAGAGAGCATTCGGATGTTAACTCCTTACGATGCCAGTTCAATCATTTACATGGTCAGAAGCACTGAACAAGACATTCTGCAGGCCACCAATATGATATAACAGCATTGACTCTTGCAGGTTCTGAATAACTATACATTAACACGAAGGCGTAGCTGCCCTAGCTCTGTAGGTCTGAAGTAAATATCAATATTGTCAGAAACTGATGAACAAAATTCAGAATTACCATAATTTTACTGATCAATAATAACACTTTGGATATGGTGGTCAAGATTGATGGTAGAATTACCATATTCCTCTTAATGAGTGCAATGACACTTACAAAATTACAGAAAATTTAATCTTTTTTTTTTTTTTTATTTATTTTTTTATCTGTATTTTGTATATGAGCAAAATATCATAAAATTGTGAAATACAGAATAATTAGCCTCATTTTCACTTTTTCTTCTCTTCAAAAGGTGAGTTGGGTGAGGGGTGTTTACTGTAGCACGGACACTCAATAGAACGAATACATCACTGCTGTTGTATGTGCTTTGGACCCTGGACTAGCTTAGTCAATTAATATTCAGAGCACCCCATGAACCAACAGTCATCAGCTTCTGAATTCACCTTTAACTCTTTAGGTCTATGACTAGATATTATTCAACATAACTTGCAAATGTACTTGGAACAATGGTGCCACATACAAACATAAATCCAAGCATGCATCATGTGGTACTGAAATGTACAAACACGCTAGTCTGTTTAAAAAAAAAAAAAAAAAAAAAATGTATTATCTACAAGAGGTCAGCAAACTTGACAATTTTTATGTTTGCACCTCTATCTTCAAGGTATGTTATGTATTGTCCCAAGACAATCAGCACTTTTTTTCGGGGGGGGGAGGGGGGGGTCCTCTGCCCTAAATTTACAATCAAGATGATTCAAGATGAATAGGAGAATCCTGGTAACACTGTCCCCATTCTAAACACCCACGAAAGACATTTCGGAAAGCACTTTTATCTTTTTACACTCATTTAGCCTTCAATGTATCTTGTCTAGCACATGTATGTGTCAAACACCATAAAAAAAACACACTATATCTTATCTCAATAGACACAGGTATTTTAACAGTCTTGTCAACATGGCTAACAGGTAATCCAGGTATTGACTGCTCACTGACTACTGACAAAAAAAAAGTGTTGGCCGTAAAAAAGTTCAATGCCATAAAAATCAATCAACAAATCCCAAGAGCAAGCTATCTGTTGTCGCACAATGGCACAGCTCCTTTGGTATGAAGCGACTATGTGTGTGGCCATATACTACTAGTGAAATATTATGAAACACCATGTTGTTATGAAGTTAGTTGAAAAAAGAAAATAGAAAATACAGTGTTGTCTGTAGCTTAGAATAGAAGGGAGATTTGCCCTGTCTTTTTGTTTAGCTCCCTGCCCTTTTCTCCTATGTTTTTTTATATTCTGGGCAATTACATTCATTTTCTCATAAAATTTCAATATAATTCAAACTGATAGGCAAAATAACGTGTCAATTTATCTATTGACCATGAGTATAAAATGCAAATTCAGAACTATTTCCATAAAAACAACAAAAAGTCCTGTTTTTTGGACCGCTACTTTTGGATGCCCTTTTTGATTGTCATTGTGTGCTTTAAAAGTGCCCTTTTCGATGAAAGGTGCCCTGCCCTCCTGAAAAGCTGGGGACAACACTGAAAAAAGTACAAAAAAAAAAAACTTGTTGACAATGACTGTATTCACTCATCTTGTGTCACCCATTCCAGATCCCTGAGCTGCAAAATTGGTTGTCGTGATCTCCATCCTGCACAACAGACCTTCAATGACAAGGTCTGGTGATACGAATCAGTGGTACACGTATTTTCTAAAATGAGCCACATGATCCAATGGGTTTACAAACATAATGTAACACCAACAACTGACAGCTTTCATCTTATTTAGTTTTCATTACCAGGGTTCTGCTAGTAATTTAGACATAAAATCTTTCAGGGAATTAGATAACTTTTGTGCTAGTTTAACTCGTTCAGTGCCACATTCTGGACTAAGTCAACAGGTGATCCCGGTACACTGTAATGCACTCAAAGCATGCCGAGGAAAGCTGTTGACCTGGACTAATATATTCTATGTAACTTCAGGCACGCTGATACTTGAATGAAAGGTCTTTTCCCAAGGAATATGAATCCAACAATCTTATAATTCAGAGCAGTTCATTTTATACAGTTCGATTTTCGTTGCAGTTGGCATGAAAGAGTTAAAATAAGTCTCTACCTGTATGTGATGGTGCTATTTTTTCCATATATACATACATATATACATGTATATTCTCCACACTATGCACTGAAACACCTGTCAACATCATCTGCATGACATCACTGTGATGACCGTACATGTAGCACTTGATTTGAACTGGCTGTTTCACTGTACCCCCCCCTCTCTCTCTCCCTCTTGTAATGAGAGGACATCAGACATTATGAAGATCTTCTCCATGCATATCAGTTCAAAGTGCCATGGGGTCACAGAATATATAACTCTATGTGACCCTCATAGGGGAAGAATCACAATCAAAATGGAGATACCATTTGTCCATGCAGGTCCTTTGGATTGATAGTAATTTTGCTGTACAGAAGTCTCTCCTTTGAGAGACCGCCCCTAGTACCACCCAAAAAGTGGTCGCATAAAGCAGGTGGTCTCTCAAAGGAGGTGGTCTCCCAAAGGAGTGGTCTTGCAAAAGAGGGACTACTGTACTTTTTTTTTTTTTTTTTTTTTTGCTATTTAGCTGATGGCATGCAGCTGTGAAATTAAACCAACATGAAAATACATTTTAACATAGGTTTAATAGGAAATAAGTTATTTAGGGAAATTAGAACTTGGGTTATTTATATACAGTGGTCCCCCCCCCCCATAAGGCCATCCCAAATACAACCAAAAAGTTACCATATTAGAGATGTGGCCTCTTTTGAGAGGGACGATACAATGGAAATACCACTTTCGTGGCATAGAGATGTGGCCTCTACACAGAGGATGGCTTCTATTGTGTGGGGGCTTATTAAAGGGGGACCACTGTACCTGAAATGTAAAAACTGAAAATTCATATATATGAAAATAAATATAGTATGGGGCAAGAAGGTTTAACTTGAGTACATAAGTATAGCATGGGGCAAGAAGGTTTTAACTTGGGTACATAAGTATAGCATGTGGCAAGAAGGTTTTAACTTGGGTACATAAGTATAGCATGGGGCAAGAAGGTTTTAACTTGGTAGATTTTTTTTTATAAGAACAAGGTAAGTTGTCTCATATTTTGGGACAAAAGAGGTTAACCTGGCAAGGTATTTACAGAAACAGATTTTAACTTGGGTACATAAGTATAGCATGGGGCAAGAAGGTTTTAACTTGGGTACATAAGTATAGCATGGGGCAAGAAGGTTTTAACTTGGGTACATAAGTACAGCATGGGGCAAGAAGGTTTTAACTTGGTAGATTTTTTTTTATAAGAACAAGGTAAGTTGTCTCATATTTTGGGACAAAAGAGGTTAACCTGGCAAGGTATTTACAGAAACAGATGGTGCTTCCTCAAGGCAGAGAAGGTTAACCTCCACAGGTCCTACTATGGCCCAGAAGGGGTTAAAGTTGGCCAGGTAGAGAGACCGGAGATAGACTAGGTGTTCCAACACATGGGGGCGTACGATGTAAATACACAAATAACAGAAAAACCACAGGTGTATAAACAACAACCCTAGACACTGCCAGATGAGCAGATCGTGTTTCTGATCCAACAATCAACAATCTGCTGTCCATCTGTCGCTTCAAAAATCCTACCTGTAAGTTTTTTTGGGGGGGGTGTTTTTCGAGTCTCTTTCTTCATGATGTACACAATCCCCTTTGGATGCAACTTGTCACTTTCTTACTTGGAGCTGTCATTGGTAGACAGTACTTGAGACATGCAAGATTCAATATGCCACTGATCTCACCGAGCAAGTGACCCACAAAATCAACATTCTGTTCAATACCCAGACAGTTCCTTTCAACAAAAGGTCTGTCTATTGAAAACCCTTTCTCAGCAAAATGTTAATCTCCATGAGAAAACGATTTTTTTTTTTTCAATTCTTCAGGAACATAGTAACATTATCACAAAGAGCTTATGTCCCTGCTTTGTAGATGTGCACACATTGTTGTTTCTTTTACTTTCTCCATCCCCCCTTTTTTTTTTTTTTAATTCCAATTTTTGGCTTTTTTTCCCCCTACGAATGTGAACATCAATTTCTGCCTTATTAATATAGCAGCTATAATGTGGAGGGGGCGTGGGGGTGAGAGCGCTTGCCAAACAGGCATTTGACCACTTTTAAAAATACATGTATGATCCGACTGGTCTTTATATCAAGTAACCATGCAATTTGATGAGACCTGCCACATCGACCTGCCACAACAGACCCGGTGTATCAAGGATTTATCTACATAATTTCAGACTATAGGGCTTTTTTTCAAAACATTTAGGAAAAATTGTGCTAGTTTTGGGATCTTTTCCCTGGTGAATGCAGAGGTCAAAGGGCAAGCTACAGGGGTTCAGAGGAACACCATACCATGGACAATTGTTTCACTAATGCATAACACTAAAGTGGCACTGGTCCTTATATTTGACTGTATTGATCAGGAAGAAAAATGGCTGCCTTTAACTTTGATGGGTCAAATAACAAGACCTCAGCCTTAACCCTTTCCCCCTTGAATTTAGACTGAGTCAACAGCTTTCCTTGGCATGGGTTGGGCACTAAAAGTGCCCAACCCATGCCAAGGAAAGCTGTTGACCTGGATCATGTGATTTTGACAGGTTGAAAACGCTGACGCAGACGACATTTGACCACCAGCCGGTTTTGGCCAGTTTAAGGTGGACACGGTTAAGGCAATGAGACCTGCATTCCATTTTGTCCCTGATGGAGATTTATACAGTTATGTATATATATATATATATATATATATATATATATATATATATATATATATATATATATATATATATATATATATATATGTATATATATATATGTATATATGTATGTATATATATGTATGTATGTATATATATATATGTATATATATATATATATATATATATATATATATATATATATATATATATATATATAATATAATTCAAGGCAGCAAGCTGTTATTCAAGAAAAGGGCAATGAAATAGACGGGTTAAAATCTGCAATGATATGAATGATATGTAGGCCTTGTGCCTGCTAGGAGAGAGGGAAAGAGAGAAAGGAAGAGAGAAAGAGAGAGTCAGGGAGGCAGTGAAGGACAGACAGACAGACAAACAGACAGACAGAGACTGACACAACGAGGGACACAGAGAAAGCAAATGACAGTGTGACTGAAAAAAAAGAATGAGTGTGAGAAAGAACATGAAAGACAGAGTTGAGACAGAGGACAAGAGAGACAGCAAGAACGAGAGAGTTTGGGTCAAGGTCACAAAGGTCAGAGTGTAATTATGTCTGCCTTGGACAGAAATAGTCAACCCAATTATAGCACTACATATGTGCATCCCAATACAAGAACATTCTGGAGGTGCAAGACTGCAAATGTCTGGTATACTGTACATAGAGAGAACATTTGACCATTATTATCCCAAATTTCCACAAATCATTTAACACTTTGTACACATTCCACAAGAGGGTGTGCATTTCTGCTTGTATAATATTAGTATAGAGTGACAGAGAGATAAGGTAACAGCTGAACTCAGTAAACAAGATGATATGGTACTTACAAATATGTTGGTTTTAACTCATTCAAGCCTGAAAATAAGTGTTTCTCCTTCTCTGGTAAACATCTAAAAGGAAAGAAATGTTTCTTGAAAATACAAACTTTTTATCGGAAAGATCAGAATGCATAATTTGCAGCATGCTTGTACAATCGTGTGAATATCAGATGCTTTTATTTCCACTGTGCTCTAAGTTGATCCAAATTTTATACAACGAGGTTGCAAAAAAGTTTCAGCATGGGAGTCCAAACTAATGCATGCTTCTATTATATCTATATTAGCAAGATTCTGTGGCAATATTTTCAGGATAAATACATGTATTCAAACTTGTCCTTTTGTTGTCTGTCTATACATGCACAGTGGTCCCCCCTATAATAACCCCCCTCCCCCCACCCCCAAGAGAGGCCATTCCTCTCTACAAAGGCCACATCCATAACACGGAAGTGGTATTTCCATCGAATGTACCTTTTAAGAGAGACCGCCCCTCTACTGAAGCCACTTTGGTTGCATTTAGGGTGGGTTCATTAAAGGGGGACCACTGTATTTGGCTCATAAAGCCTCTGTGTTTTACTGTCGTCAACATGTCCCTGATATTTGTACCTTGTCCTCCTCACTTTTTTTTTTATATTCTGTGTCACTTCGCTATGGAAACATGCTCCCAGTTACTCCAAAGGGAGCTATGTGCTAATCACAATGTTTGTAAAATGCTGAATTTAAAAAACAAAAACAAAAAACAAATAATCCATAGAATCTGAGCCAGAATTAAAACAAAATGGTGTGGAAGTGAGTTTCGGCTCATCTTGTGAAACACCATGTAACACTGAATACATGTATCTGAATTGCAAAATATTCAGGATGCTCAACAAGTTTCCATAAGGAAGTCATCAGGATCATCAAATAACAGCTCGTTCACATGCCTGAGATCATGTCAAAGAACTGTGTGTCCTTAGCAGTTACATGCCTCAAGTTAGCAGTAAAATGTATGAAAATGCATTAAGAACCCAGAACAGAAACAATATAAATGTGCCCCACCTCCCTGGGGTATATGTACTTTTATACTCCCCACAACTTGCTGGGTATATGTACTTTAAACTCCCACAACTTCCTGGGTATACATACTTTTATACTCCCACAACTTCCTGGGTATACATACTTTTATACTCCCACAACTTCCTGGGTATACATACGTTATACTCCCCACAACTTCTTGGGTACATGTACTTTATACTCCCACAACTTCCTGGGTATATGTAACTTTATACTCCCATAACTTCCTCTGTATATATGTACTTGATACTCCCATAACTTCCTGGGTATTTATACAAATGTACTACTCCCACAACTTCCTGGGTATACTTTATACTATGATGGATTCTTGGGTATAGGTACTTTGTACTTGTTTTGGTTTCTCAGGTATATGTACTGTATGCTCCTATAGCTAAAGGTACCCGGGTGTATATATTATATATATATATATATATATATATATATATATATATATATATATTATATATATATATTATATATATATCAGACTCTTATAGCAAGCTACCTGGGTATAAGACTGAAACTTTGTTTTCATTGCATAAGGCACTTTATAGAGCTTGCTACCAGAAGCAAAAAATGAAAAATTGATGATGGGCATTTAATCCACTTGATCTAGGCTTAAAACAAAATGTGATTCATGTCATACATTTGCAGTTGATGGGATCAAAAGAGGTAGCTCTGAGGAACCGATGTAGTGACTGCACGTTTTGGCCCATTAAAAATTACCAGAAGCATCTGATGTTGAAAAATAATGTCTCGTGGTCTTTTTTTGCGAGTTTTTTTTTTTTTCAGTAAGAATAAAATGCCATCAATCCACAGGTCTCCCATGGTGCAGGCTTGGCACACTGCTTCCCACTGAAACTCAGCAACACTGTGCACTCAATCTCTAAAAACTCATGGGAAGACAGATAAAATGGGAAAAATTTATGAGGGATCGTACACAGATTTTTCTGTTAAATAATAAGTCATGTTTGCTTAGCTTTTTCATGTTCTGCTAGGTTACTTCTACTCCACCTTTGACTTTATTTTCTCTCCCAGACAAAAAAAATGTATGATGTAAACACTGCTATCTTTTTGGCAGTACATGAATTTATTGATAACAGCAACCGATTTGGACCTGCAAACACCAGCATGATTGTGTTTACCAAAAGGTGTTTTTCTTCACAATATTTTTGAGGTCAAACAATCATGTCCTTGGACTTGGTACTGCAAAGCCCCTCTATCTGTGAGTGTATAGGTTGTGGCCAAACTTTTTCCTTGTTTTGCCTCTGTGACGCCACCCTTCGAGTGCTTCTTGCACTCGGTATTAAAGTGGCAGTGCAGGCAGCACTGTGCATTTACGTTTGTCCCTGTGTATGCACCTACTCTGACAAGACGGATTTTGAATAGGGCTCTGTCCCTCCTGCCCTATTGTGTCCAATAAAATTTGGAAATAAAATATGTTGAAAACCGATGTACGATCTCCTCACAAGAGCACAATCACCTCCCTCATAATTTTGTTACCTCTTCCAGTACCACACTTTGGATGGAGTCAACACCTTTCCTTGATGCGTGGGGTCCAAAGCGCGTCAGGGAAAGCTGTTGACCAGTTACTGCAGTATAGGCCGACTGCTACTTAAATGAAACAGTCTTTCTACGAGGAAACACGAATTTAGCAGCCTTATTATAATTCAGAGCAAAGCTCCACTTTAGTCCTAAATTTGGCACTGAAAGAATTAAAAATGCCAGGACTCTGGTGGCGGCCCTTGGCAGCTAGCTATACATGTATGTGTGGTCTTGCAGTTAATCAATACACATGCCCATTAATAGAAGAAACTGTCCAATAAATATACAGGAATAAGAACAAAAATAAGAATTATTTTTTATGTCAAATTAACGATTGCCATGCAAAGTTAAGATGACACACATGTTTTGCTATGCATTTTGTCACCCCACTAATTTTGTTTTTACCGTCTTTGTAGTAAACATTTTGGACATAGAACCACAAAAGCTGTATGTTTCATTTGCTCTTTTTCTGACCTTCACAATTAATGAGTATACTGATACACTTTTGCCATTGTTTCTTACATAAACAACCATTTAAACCCTTGTTCAGAAGGCAATGCCTAATTAAATTTCAAATTGATACAGTCAAAAGAAACACACAGCTTATTGTTCAGAAAACAAATTTTTAAATTTCCCGCAACTGAAAATATATACTGTATACATATATATATATATATATATATATATATAATATATATATATATATATATATATATATATATATATATATATATATATAAATAAAATTTGCCATTTGTGAACTAAGAGTGAATTGAAGTTTGTTTTTGTTTGTTTGTTTTTTCTCCATCCAACTGTATAATAGTTTTGCTCTTTTGGCACTGACCGTCCACCAAATATGGAAAAACATATCTGGCATGGGGGGGGGGGGGGGTGAGACAGGATACTGGAACAGCCTGTTGTACTCCTAATTTTGCCTCTACATGATGTTACATCAGGGGTACTCCCCAGGTAGGTATCCTGGTCCATGCCCCAGGTGAATATATAAACATCACTATACATACACCTGCCTAAATATCACACTGTACCTATCTGTACCTGTGGTAGTGACAGACAGCTTCATTCAAAGCTGGGAGGAAAAAGGGCTGAGTCTATTTTTGACTCATGTTTCTGATTTTTATCCTCAACTTTTAATGACATCTTGTTTCATGTCTATATAAAGGCCGTCTGACACACAGACTGTGTCTGGGGCAATACTTTTTTCACAACACCATAATACATATCACAAGGTCAAAGACCTTTTTTTATTCAGGTCCCATTTTTCAGGCATCAGATCC